>WYDI02023233.1:107610-141372 GCA_009867235.2 Psittacus erithacus
CACTCCCTCTTCCCCCCCCCCCTCTGGGGAGAAAAAAAGTTTTGGAAAAATATCAGCCCCCCCCCCCCCCCCGCTTCTTCTCCCGTGGCATCCGTACACAGGGAAGCAGTCCAAGCCACAGCGATGGCTTCATGTGCTTCTTGGGGCACGCGTTTGTTTTTTTTTTTGCTTTAATAGCCAACTAGGAAAAGCCTCCGAGGTGACCTTGGAAAAATGTATGCACCAACGGAAAAAGTTGTGGAAGGGGACGGGTGGGCGGCGTTGGAGTCCTTGTGTGCTTTATGTTTGGAGGCTTTTTTTTCCCTTTTTTCCTCATAATGTTTTTCCAAATTTCCACTGAAATAAATTTTAAAGTTATTATTTATTTTTTTTTTACGAGTGGGAAGAGAGGGGAGGATGCGCCGTGCAAAAGGCAGAACGAGCTGGGCACAATTCCGACTTAAATAAATGCTGCGTCATAAAAGTATAAAGGGTAGTGCAAAAAATTTGCTCTGTTTCTTCTCCGGGAGAGTAATTAGTGTTTTTATGAAGCATATAAACTGTATACAAATCAAATATAGTTTTATTACCATAAAAATGGGGGGGAGGTCTTTGTTTTTTACTTCTCAAAACATCTTCTGCAAATGTTTGGCACTACCTGCCAGAAAGCCACTTAAAATGCAGCTTTTGGACTGCCAGCTACAGCCAGCCCTGCTGTGGGCATAAGGGCTATTAGCCAGCAGCAGCCCCTTCCCAGCAAATGCCTTTTCAGCTATAGGGCAGTGGGGTTGAGTGGGCAGATACAATGGCTGTGCTCCACCTCCCAAAGAATCTTGCCTAAGGAGATGCCATGTTTTTCCAGGCTGTTGGTTCTTGTTTTTCATCAACAGGTTATTTCTGCCTCCGCTCTGGCTTTTGAGTTGGACTGTGCATAGCGTGAAAATGGATATGAAGAGCTGTAATATTCTGTTCACACTTTTTGTGACTGTGGTCAATCTCTTGGGGTGCAGCCTCTTCCAAAGCTCCCACTTTCCCCTCATATCTTCCCACTGTAACTCTTCCCTTCTTCCACAGCCATTCACTGTCTCCAGCTCATGTTTGCACATCACACTGTCTGCAGAGCTGAGGATCTCCCAGGATTCTGGAGAAGAGTGGTGCCAAGAACAGACGGTAGCCTGTGGCAGCAGTTTAGAGTGGCCAGAAGCCCTCTGAGGATGCAGGACAACAGCGCTGGGCCACTTTCCCTAAGCAACTCATCATTGGGACATACAGACATAATGAAAGATATTGCTGATGGTAGCATCTGCAAGTCCCTGACCTGTGTTGATCCTGTGGCACCTATCCCTTGTGCTCTTTCCCTCACCCTCAACTGTTCTTTAGGCTTTACAGCCTGTAGCACATCATATGAGAGCTGGCTGCTCTCCCCATCCCCATACTGCTCGGCACAGGAAGCTAGGCCTGCTCCTGCACCAAAATACCTATGGGCAGACTGGGGAGAAGCACCCGGCTGTGTTTCCCAGCTGAGGCTTGTGAGCAATTGCTGGATGAAAAATTACTTTCATCTGGACTGCATTAGCCATGGGTGGTGCTGCCTGGGGAGATGGCTACAGGGAGCAGCAGCTTTATTTAAGGCAGTCCCTGCCAGCTGCCTCTGGGCTGTCAGCAGTGGGAGGAGCTGTATCAAGTTGGGATATCGGGTGCTCTCCTGGGGGCTTAGGTTCCTTGGGAGAGCTGTAGCTGTACTGGAAAAGGCTTCCTGTCTGTGAGTGCAAGGGTTCACCCACCTTCCCTCCCCCATATCTTCCCTTTTCTTCATTCCACAGGAAAGCAATCACAATATCAAGTGTTTCCTAATAACTTTTTAGGTTGATGACTAAGTTTTCAGCCATGCTGAATGCATGGTAATAGTCAGATATTAAGACCTGCTATGAAATAGGTATCCAAGTGAGAAAAGCATCGGAGAAGCCATGCAGGAGAGGGAGGCTTCTGAAATGTCCCAGTTTCAGTAAAGCCTCTGTTCAGAGCTTCTGTGCTTGGGAGGCTAAAACCAAACCATTACCAGGTAGAAACCCATAAGAAAATGAGCTTTGGTGGAGTTAATGTTTGTGGCCTTGCGTTGCTGGCTATGGGAGAGAGGCCTAAGCAGTTTTCTCTTAAAACCCTCATCCTACCCTGGGGAATGATATAAGGTTTCAACCTAGGCTTTGCAGATGGGCCCCAACTAAACTGGAGGGCTTGTGAAAAAAGTGAAGAAGTCAGATGTGGGTTTGGATCTCAAAGTTCTTGCTCCTAACAAGGAGCCATCTGAGTGCCGCTTCAGAGGCTTTCAGCCCTGAATTGCTAGATGCTCCCTGCAGCATCCCTATTTGCGGTGCAGTGCGGGCTCCCAGGGTCTTTATCGGGCACGACAAGCTCTCCGCTTTGTGCTTATGGTCCCTGTTTGGAGATTGTAAACAGCAGGCAGACCTGTCCTGTGCCTTCCCTGCTCTCCAGCTGCAGTCATCCATGAAGATTTAGGATTGTGGTGGGGGGAGTGAGCACAAACAGGATGAAATCAGCTTTTTGTGTAAATCAGCTGATATGCTGTATAAAATGCAGGTCTAGGTTTCAAACCCAGAATTTTCTTTAATAACAAACCAGGGTCAAGGAATGTAATGCCCCATGTGGAGCCTTTTACTGTGTTAGTCATAGCTTGAATCCTTTATGTTCCCTCTTCTAATGGCAAGCATTATCCAGCATGTCTTGTTACAGTGTGGTCTTTGGAGGGTGTGGAAGTTAGTAATGATGGTGCCTGAATGCTGTTCCAGAGATCGCTGCTACAATTCACAGCAGATAATAGGAGCCACAGCCAGACAGATAATAGAACTGACTGAGATCCATTTATTGCTAAGAGACTGTCTGAATATTTGTGCATAGCCTGAGCCACTCCACCCTCCTTCATCACATTTCCCAGGAAAGAGAGGGGAAAAGACAAAACAAAACACAAGCCTAGGGCAGAATGAAGAGGGAGAGATTTGCAGACTGATAGGTTTTTTAAATGACTCTTGTCATAACTGAGCCACAACAGTGTAGATTGCTAATGTATTTACTGCCTGCATGTACAAGTGGAGGTGTGGGATAACCATGGGGAGCAAGTGGTGGACTGGCATGGGAGCTGAGCCCAGTCTGTCTGAAGTCTAAGCTAGCATCTGATCACAAGGATATTTTCCTTTGCAGGTAAATGAACTGCGTGATGGAAAGTTCCAGTGATAGGCTGCAGGCAAAGCCAAAGTCAGGGATAATTTAGGTAGCCAGGCAAGAAAAGCTTGACCTATTCAAAGCAGCATAGGTCACTGCCACTTGAAATTTTCTTGGTCTTCTTAAGCTTCTTAAGCTGCTTAGTCCTTGCAGAAGCTGCGTAGAGAGGCAACTTGTGTGCCAAAATGTATGTCTGTCATTCAAGTTACTAGGGGGCTTTTGGTGTTTTACTAACCCTCCACTCTCCCTAACCGGGAAATGTTGTCCGTTCTTACGGAGCACAAAAAGCTGAGGACTTCTTTTCGCTTTTGAGAGAATTTTCTAGCGTGGTGTTTTTGCATGTGGAAAGTAAAATACCTGTAGTTTCTATTCCTGATCATTACCCACTACCTTTCAAGAGGGCCCGTGGCTGTGCTAGGCCCTCTCTTATGCAGATCCTGGCTCTGTCTGTTCAGTCATCTGTTTCTAGGATATTTTTGGTGAGGAGCAAGGAATAGGCAACAGCAAAGTTCAACTTTGCAACAAAGGCAATACTGATGATGACATCTCTCCCTACTTCTATCTGGCTGTCCTCTCCAACTGGCTTGGTTCCCTGGCCCCCTCTGTCAGCGCATGTTTGGATGCTACCAACGAGTAAATCCAGCCTTGCCCCTACCTTGGCTTTTTCATTATGCTCCACACCTTTTTTCTCATCTTTTCTTCATCCCAGAGGTGCTAGGGCCTTTTCTTTACTGAAAAGACAGCCCATTAGCAGGACTTCTTTTTTCCATGGTTCTTGGGGGTCATGGGTTTGTTCTGTTCAGTAGGGATCTAGGTAAGAATTATGCTAAGGAGGAAAAAGTTCACTCTGTTTTGATGTGCAAATGCGGTCAGGTGTAAGTCCATTTTCATTCCCAGTCCGTGATAGCAAGTGTGAAGGGGATGAGATCTTTGGCTGCAGACTAGGGATCCTGGGCTCTGTTCTTGGCTTTGAACTGGTGTGGGCAACTGGGCAGCTTGGGTTACCTTTGTCTGTCATTGGGACTGTGAGCTGCTTTGGGCAGGGCCCACCTCTGTGTGCTTGGGAATGACTAATTAGGGCAGGCAGATGCTGCCTGTGATGAATAGTGACAGAGTAACAAGAACTTTTGCCTGCACCTCTCTGAATAGAGGAGATGTGTATCGACAGTGACAAACCAAGCACCTGGGTGCTCACTCATCCCTGGAGACAGTAGTTCTATAATGCTGGGGTGTCCCAAGCTCCCCTGTGCTACTCTAATTAGTGGAGCCAGGTGCAAGACCAGCAACTAGAAGTCTCCATTGTAGGCTTCTTCTCCCACCTATCTCTTCTTTCACACTTTCTTTGGAGACCAGTGATCTGTAATGTGAGGTATTGCACAAATCTGTAGCTTAGCTCTGCAAAATTCCCAGTATTTTGAGTAGATTAACGACGTTATGCTGTTTTCCAGCTGCTTGGAAGAGATCTTTGTCTTGGACAACTTTTTCTCTTGTAAGACCTCCCCTGGGAGGTTATGTGGAGTAAGGCTTCTGCAGGCAGCAAATACTGGTCTTGAAGCGTTTCCCAAAGTTTTCATGGAAGGTGGAGGCATGGGTCTTCTTTTCTACACTGAAATTAAATGCCAGCATTTTACAGCCCTTCTTGGCCCTTTCAGCTGAAAGATCCCACCAACGCTCTGGGAAGAAAGTGTTCGCTTTTTTCTTTTTGGCAGATGGTGTAGGAAGGGCCTCTTCACGGCAATAGGGTACACGTTAAGAAAACTGGACTCACTCCAATATTAATACGTTCATCATAAAAGATACAGGTAAATTCTTAGGTAGTGGACGTTCCTTGACTCCAAGATGAATTTATTATGTTCTTTCACATGCATTTCAGCTCATTTATCAAAAGTCCATCAGAGTTCTCATAGGTCTTAACTTTAGGTTGAGCAGGCATACATGTTAAGGGAAAAGGAATGTCCTGAACTGTGCTCAGAAACAATGACTATATAGTTTAAATATCACTTTGGGGAAAATAATTTATATCCCAGAGGAATGAGTTCTAGCAACTCCAGCATTGATGCTGTGCATGACAAAGTATTACTAAGATGTTTTCCAAAGGCTGTGCTGAGGCTCTCTGGAGACTTGACCTTTCCTTACCATCTTTCAGAATGATGGTGGACAAAATTTTTCCATACTAGGAGTTGGTCAGTGGTCAGCCTTCACCACAGCGTCTGCATGAAATTACTGTGACTTGTGCTCCCACATCACTGAGGCATTTTGGAAATGTTAGAGTTAGGCACTTAAATCTAGGCTCAAGAGGAGTTTTAGGGGAAGAAAAAAAGAACAACCCTATTTTCTTTAAAGTTTAGGAGCTGGCAGAGATTGAGGTTGCCTAACCCTCAAACAGATGGTTGGAGTTCTGACTGTGCTTTCCTGGTGGCCAGGAAGACCTGAATTCTAGCTGCAGTTGTGGCTATAAATAAGTTGTGGACTACAGGCAAATTCTTGTTCCTTGCTTCCTCCCTTGCATAATCGGTGAATTGGTTTAGAAACGCAGCTGGTCCATCCTGCATGGCAGGGGCTGTCAGGATGTGCGTGTCCTAATGGCTCCTCCTGCAGCAATCCTTTTCTATCAGTTTCTGATTTCCTCAAAGAAACAGAGAAGAAGGGTGCTGGGGTAAGTGAAGGGCATCGCATCTTCTTATATTGTTTTTCAGTTCAACCCTGAAGTAGCATGAAACATCAACAGGTTTTCATGCAGATTAGGTTTCCTGGCAAAATGAGCTCTTTTTTTTTTTTTTTTTAACACTGAAGACATATTTAAATCCTTCTTCATGCACAAGATTCTTTCTTGAACCAGAACCTCAGTTCACCCTGCATAGTCAGTGCATGCTGCTACAAGAGTGATGTGAGAGCGTATTGGTATCACCATCACAAAATCCTATTTGAAATCCAAGACCATGAACTTGCCTGAAGAGGTGATCCAAAATGTTGTGCTAAATATGGCTGCCTGGAGAGTTCAATGTGACCACCAGAAACTACTGGGGTTTTATGCCCAAGTTCCTAACTACAAAGCTTTTCACTTGCATTGTCTACCAAATGCATGTGTAGCTCAAAACTTAAGTGTCTGAAAATCATCTCCACTAATTTTGTTGGCCTGAAAATAGGGGTCTGTATTCCTTTTGTTCTAGATCTGATATATCCCAAATGTGAAGATTAAGCAGAAAGTTATAAGGAATAGATGATGAATTCTAAGCATTGCTGTGTTCTACCTTCTATAATAGCCGCAACTGTGGCAAATCAATTTGAATTTGTACTTTCATGTGTCCTCAATGACACAGAGTCAGTGCATGAGGAATCAAGGCATATGGCCACTCCTTCACCCTCATGTTACAGGTTTAGTGGACAGCTGAGCAACACTTTAGAAGGTCTTTTATCTCTTCTGCCTGTCCATTGAGATCAAGCTGAAGAGAGCAGACTGAAAACTGCCATGTCCAGTGAGCTGGAGATTGTGATAACTGAAGAGTAAACAGCAAGAAATATTGTCTCTGATCAAAGCCTGACTGAATCGTTCCATGGTGAAGCCCTCTTATATACCAGTGCTCTGAGATCATGCAAGTTGTCTGTGCAGCAAGGTCTAGGATGACCCACTGAGTTCCTTGTCCCCAGCCTCTGGTCTGGTTCAGGTTTGCTCCTCATTATGGTCTCCAGTTTTCAGCTCTCACTAGTCTGGGCACTGATGCGCTTTGCTGCTCAAATCCTACTGAACGTGTCTATAATGGAAGAGGCAACCATAATTTCCCTGAACCTACAGCACAGTGAAGCTGTAAAACCTACCTCTAAAGGACAGATAACTTACTGTATCCTGACTTTGGCCTCTGCTTGAAATCTGGGCTAGGTGTTTTCGTTTGCTGTAATATTGGATAGATCTCTCAGAGGTCTTAAGATGAATCTTACTGATTACTGTGTACAGCTATGAGTAATGAGAACTATTGCCTGAACAGATTAAAAGGAAAGATCACAGCCTTGTGCCTAAAAAGCCAATCTGCAGGAAGAGGCTTCATGACCCTGGGCAGGAGGTCTAAAACTTTCTTTTCCTCTCTTCTGCTGTTTTTAGGGAGGGACACCTTTAAAAGATCATTGCTGTGATCTGTTTGGCACTTCTGACTTCCTATGTCTCTGGAGAGAGAAAATTTCAGGTTTGGTTCTCAGCTGAAAAACTAGTGAGGGTCTCTTTTTACAAACTTTAAGATCGGTCAGCTACTAAATATAAGGAAAGCCCAGGCCAAGGAAAATCAGAAGGCTGCTGGCCAGGAAATATCCCTGGATAGGAAAGGAACTTTCCAGAGTTTCAGATCCTCAACTTGTATTAATGGACCTGATTCCGTGTTTTGGAGAATTGTACACTTGAAAATATAAGCTCAAGTGGAAAGGAGAGAAAGAATTTAGTCATGGTAGCTTAAATTCTCTTCTTTTGAACCATGTGAATGTCAGAAGAACAGGAAGCTTTCCCGGGGGTAATCCCATCTGAGACTGAAGCTGCCTCTGAATTAACAAAGTCCCCAAGTTGTCTAATACCACAGGATGCAGATGTTCTAGTTCTGGCAAGTAACATGAAACTGCAGGCCAAGATTATGCTAAAATTTTCTTTTTTTTAATGTGTGTTGCTCTTTAAAAAAAAAAAAAAAAAAAAGAAGAGTTAAATGCTCACCCAGACTATAAGCCTTGTTTAGAATTGTTAATGGGTGTATGTTCTCCTGCTGGCTTGGTAATTTGATAGATGTTAACACAATGTAAATACAGTACAAATACAGTTTGGCATGGTGTTCATAAGAACATATGGGAACTATCATTTTTATGCAACCTAGTATTGGGTTTAGTGCTTCTGAAGGGCTTCTGCTTTGATTGTGTGTGTGAGCTAGGCTGTAGTGGGAATTAATTATGAAAAGGAGCAAAATGAGCATGTCTGGTAAAACAGCAATGTTGAAAGACCCAGATAGATGGGTAAGTGTAGTTCAAAGCTGATAAAAATAGAGCAAATCTAAAGTCAGATAGTAGGATTGAGTGTTTCTTCTCCTGTTCAAAGGAGGCTTGAGAGTATTGGCCTGTCATGACATAGGCAGAATAATTATTGATACACCTTGTCAGCCTAGACCTGTTCTGGCCCAGAAGAGAGGTGGATGTCCAGCTACAGGTCCTACAAAGAGCCTGCATGTTAACTGCTAGTGATTTGCTTGTGCAGCAGAAATGTTGGACATCTGTTGCCAGACAGAAAAAAACAAACTAGAAATGTGAGTATGAGATGCACTGCCTGAATCAATGAATCAAAGTTGCTGTAATCTTAATTTACTGCATATGGGATATTTAGACCAGCAGGGTCTTCCTGGCTTTTGTTAATATACAGTGTTGCAGAGCATCTCTCTGTATCCCATGACAAAAGATGAGTGTATGTATGCAGAGCAGAATGCCAACAAAGGCTTCCCAGTGCTGCTGTGAGGGTTTGCCAGAAGAGAATGGCTGGATGTCACTGAGGATGTACCAGACCCCAGACTGCAGGGGGTAAAAGGAAAAAAAGACAAACAAGTTATTTACATAACGGTCGCTGCAATCTGAGTTGGAGGAGATTCCTTCTTGCCCCCAAATCTGGCAATTGGTCTAACTGTGCATGGGTGAGGAAAAACAAATCAACTGAGCATGTGGAGACTTCTCAGTGCTGGGAGGAATCCTGCCTTTCCTCCTGCCCCTGCTGGCTCATCTGCACTGGAGGTTGATCTCCCCTCCTTCTGTCCAAGGTGAAATGCTTTGGCTGCCCAAGCTCATAGGTCAGAAGGAGAAAAACATCTTCCTTCATAGCCCATACCACAACTGGAACAAGGCAGGGGGAAGTCCATTATTTCATCTTTTGCCTGCAAGGGACAAGAGAGCCTCATTAAGAAGGGTGACAACACAGGGTTTTCATTAGGCAAAAGGAAGGTTTCATGCAAGGCCAAGTTACTTTCATTGCTATGGAGGCTTCATGGCACTCTACTTCTCGGGTGTGGGTTCAGTTCTCCCCATTGAGACTTGTTTATTCCATGGCTCAGTAGGTTTCTGGGAAGTGCTGTAATATCTGGGAGGGGATCCCATGAAGAGGGTGGATTCTCTCGGACACATGCTGTTTAACAATGCCACTGTCTGCAGAGGAACAGAAAATAAACAATGCAAAATCACTGTTGTAAGCCATGCAGTGTGCACAAACACCAGAATATGAATAGCCCCCTCAGAAGGCAGCAAAGTGCCAAGCAGCTTTGCTGCTATTGTTTATTGTGGCAGAGGAACTAGAACCACCTCTTCAAAATAGGCCAATATTGCCCATTCATAATGGGTTAATGGTTTGTGCAGCTGAGACTGGAGTATAATGGTTCCTGGTGAAATGGGGGAAACATCTGTAGCAAGCAAGTTTGGAAGCAGTAAAAACTGCAATGAATTAATTTAATTTTATTTTATTCAGACATTTCGGGCAGGGAGAGCTAAGGGCCCTATTTGAATAGCTGCTGCAACTGCATGCAATAAAAGCAAAGGGATTGTCTCTGGGGATGATCACCTAAGCACCAGGCAAAAGAAACAGGTAAAGCTGTCAGATGGGTGGAAGCAAAGTGTAATTGGAGTGGCACTGAGGGCATCACTGAGCTGTGAACTGGAGGCGCTCTGTGGAATAGGTCAGATGGGGGTGAGAATATAACATCAGTGCTATCTGCATTTCCAGGGGGGTTTCACTTTAGATTAGGTCTGCTTTGGAGGACCAGCCTTTAGGATTGGATGTTGGTGGTTGGAGTGCATTTGGTGTGCTCTGCCTCTTCCAGTCTAGTTGATCTTCAGATCACTCTGTGATGTGAAACAAAATGTAGCAAATGGGAACAATTGAGAGATCTACTTCTAAAGCACTCTGTTTATCTGAATTCAGATGCTTGTGTAGATACGCTCTAGGCATGTTAACATATGTCTGATGATGCAAGGAGCTCCTGGGGCATGCTGGCTGCGTACCTTTAGAGCCTAGGAGCATATGTTTGGACTGAGAGGGCACAGAGTGCCTTGATCCTGCCAATTGTCTCTTGAGTGCTTATTCTTTGCATGTAGGTCAGTTGAGAGAAGATCATTTTACACTTCCATCCCCAAGTTATGGGCAACGTCTGGGGAATCTGTGGCTTTTTTTGAAAGCATCTCCTTGAGACTTTGACGTGGCCACTGAGACTTATATGTGGACTCTGGGGGAGGATTCCAGCTCTTTAGTGGTAAGCCTATATATACTCAGTGCCTAGGTGGTAGTGACTCTCATTTACCCTGGACTCATCCATCCCAACCATGTTCAACGTCACTTCAGGCCAAGAGCAGAGAAGCAACTGCTGTGTCTGAGTGAATTGGAGACAAGGGCTTTTCCCAGAGGAGCCAGGTCACTCTAAAAAAATATAAACAACACCTATGCTAATTGCAGCGGAAAACTGAGAGCAGCTTGTGCTGGGCTGCCGTGCCATGTCCCTGACTAGGGATTCAGCAGAGCAGCTGGGTTCCAGGAGGGGTCTGAAAGAAAATATGTGCAGAAGAGAACAGTGTCTTCTGTACTCAGGCAGTTTCAGGTGGGGGTGTTTTTTGAGATGCATTTTTAGGAGCTGCTGGGAGCAGCAGTGACATTATGCCCTGGAGCCTGTTTTCTATTCACAAATGCATCCTGTAGTGACTTTCTAATTTTTTTTTTTTTCTCCTAACATGAGAGCCATTCAGGGTCATATATGAAAAAGACATGGATGTTATGTGATAAAGAGGGGCTACAGTCTGCAGCTGGGTCTCCAGGAGAGTCTGGGCACTCAAACCCTCCCAGCTGCAGCATCTTCTGCTCCAGCCCTGTGTGCCAGTGCAGCTGAACACAGCACAGGGTAAGTGGTGTCTGGGACACAGATGAATGAGGTCTTGGTGCTGTGTTGTACTGAAGTGAGGTGGGACATGTTGGACATTCAGCACCTCTTGCTGCCCATCTACTGGCATATTCAGCAAGAATAGTCACTAGGGGAATACTTGGCTTTGAATGAAACAAGATGCTTTTCACTGAATGGCAGCGATGTAGGTCAGCCCTTCTGCAGCAGTGGAAAGTAAGTACAGTGGCAGTGACTTTCAGAATATACCCAGCTGGGCCAGGTCCTAAACTTTGGCTATAGGAAGAGCTTAAACCTAGTGATACACCTTGGAACTCTTCTGCTCCTCCCTACCGGTAGCCACTGTAATGACTAAAGTGCTGAGAGTGAAGACTTAAAAGCCTGCAGCTGCTGCAGGTGGTGGGAGTTACTCCTTAGGTCAGACATTCACAACCTGGTGCAGGGTTGCACTTGCGCTACTGAGTCCTAGTGAGCATTATCTCAATGCACATGAATGCTACTCAGTTGCTGCTAGGATTCATGCCATTCCTGCCAAACCATTGGTTCCATTACAAACCAGATCCTGAAATGAAAGAGCAAAAATCATGATGACCCTTTTGGACCTGACCTGCAAGCAAGGGAATACACTCCATTTGTCCTGCATGTTCTCCAGTAATGAAGAAAGTAAATATCAGCCTAGAAATAGCTTGTCTTGACTTCAGTCTTGCTAGGGTACTGACAAATAGTGCTTGCCTTGCTGCAGTTGTGCTCTGAGCTTGCTAGCAAAGATAACCATCTGTATATTTCAAGAAAGGCATGTTAAGTCAGAGTAATATACCTCTGAAACCATGTTAAACAAGCTTTTGAAAGCTCAAGAAATAAAAAGGTCTGGATGTCTGAGAGAATCAAAAATCCTTGAAGGATTGTTTGGCCTCATAGAACAGACCTCATAGAACACAGACATTTCCAACATACTCTTTTTGGTACCCCTTTGCTGAGTTATTAGGCATGCCTAACAGTCTGCTGCACAGAATACTTTGCAGAATTAGGGAAATTTTCTCTCTTCTCAAACACCAGGGAAGTTAGACACATAGAGACTAAAATCCACTTCCTCAAGGAAAGTAGATTTGTAATTGTCACTGAAAGCGGGTGGAGATAGCGGGATTTCGCTACAGTTAGGGTTAAGCTGATTGACTTTTCTGGTATATAGGCATGCAATTGATTATCTTGGAGGCTCTGAGTCTAAACATTTTCCTTAGATCATGTCTGTAGGGAAGAATGGAAATGGACTGGTGTCTCCTGAGCCACAGTCTTCTCTTGCCTGAGTCACTGCCAATGCCCATGATGGTGTTTCTTACCCTTGTCCTAAATCGGATGATTTAAACTTTATGGGAGCCAGGTGGGAAAATATTTCAGTTTTGGTAGAGTTATTATAGGCACTCAAAACACAAGACCCTTCTCTTAGTTTTCCTGTTATCGTCTCCTTTTCAGTTGTGCAGTTTGGGGAGCCTGAGCTGGCCTTGCCTCTCTTTGCCTCACATCTCACAAACAGCCACGAATTTTTGAAAAGGGCTCTGGCTTGCTCTGCCAGCACTCCTTAATTTTGCTTTTCCTCCTTGCAAGCCACACTGAAGCAGTGATTTGCTATTCTCTGGGAGAAGAAAAAAGTAGGTCATGGTGTCACGTAAGGCAGCCGAGTGTTAATATGGAGCCAGAAGAGCGGAGCAAAAAAAAGCCTTGTCTGAGTGAAGATGAATGACCAGCTATGTGGGATAAACGGGAACGAAGGAATCGATGAGGGAGCGCCCTGGGAAGTGCAAGTGGAGGCGCACAAGGCACCCCCGCCCTTCTCGCTCCTAGCAGACGGGGGATCACAGGGCTGGGGGCTCCTACTATAGCTGCGGCTGGTCAATGCGCCCTCTCCTGGCGCAGGTGAGTCTCATTCCTTCCCGTCCTGAGCAGCTTTCCTTGCTCGTGGAAGCAAACATGTTTTGTTGTCGTTTTTTCATGGTTTTCCCCATCTCCCCCTCCCCAAGTTCAGCCCATATAGCCAATGCAGAAAGCATGAGACACGCATGGAAAATCACTCTCAGCAGTCAAAAAATCCTTGGTTACAAGTAATTTCTTTTTTACCCCCTCAATTTTATGGATTTACGAGTCCCATGGTTTATTTCATTTGTGTTTTATTTTTTGCAGGATTAATATGAAAAAGGAGGGGATATTATGCCCTCCAGCTCTTTTGACTGTCACCCAGTGTTACTCACTGGGCCTGAAATAGATCTGTTTGGAAGAGGGACCCAAGCCTGGCCTTATCTCTTGAGGCAGGATTGCAAACCATTCATGTTTAAGGACAGATTCAGGTCTGGAAATATGGCTTATCCCTGTTAGCACACCCTTAATTTGGGGGATTGTTTACAATTTGGTGTGGATGGTGATCTCTGCTGTTGTCTAATTTAGAATTTAAACACATTAAAAAAAAAAAAACAAAAAAAAAAAGGTGGGGGGCAACCTCAAAAGACAAAAGCATTTCAAAGCGATGCCTGCTGAGAGAGTTTTGGGTGCTAATCTTCTTGCCGTATTCCTGTAGGCACAGTGATTGTTTTGTTTTCACCAGCCTGTTTATGGCATTGCTATTGTCACTCGAGACAAATTCACTTTGAATTTGTACTTGGTCAACACATGTTGCATGGCTCTCAGTTCTTCAAAACTCATGCAGCAAGGATATAAGCACTTGCCTCTTCACGAGGTCAAAACTCCCAAACATAGAACTGGGGTGGGAGCACCCTGGGAGAAAGTGACCCTGGCTTAAGGAAGGCTGAAACCATCAAAGTCTAGAAATGAGGGTCCTTCTTGAATTTGGAGGGCTTGATGGGTTTTGTAGTCCAGTTCACAAGAACCCAAAGTTTTCTCTGGAGATTGGCATCTAAATCCTATTCATAGCTTCCATTCTCTGACTATAAAAGCCTCTTCAGCAACTTGCTGCCATCCTTCCCTTGTGCCTAGGGGCTCAGGGAGCTAGATGGTCAGTTTAGCAAGCTTGCTTTTTCACTCTTTCCAGGTAACAAACAGGGCTGGTGGAACAGAATTGAGCAGCCTCCTAGTGTCAACATCTGCTGCCTGAGCTGCATGGAGACTAGTGCTAAAGTCATGTGTCTAAAAGATTGTTTAAATCTCCATCTTTTCCTGCTTCTCTGCCAACTTACTTCTGTGAATGCCTGGAAATGCTGGTGAGTGGGGGAAGCAGCAGTCTCCAGTCTAACCGGGTTTTTCTCCTGCTGCTGGCTCTGTGGAAGAGATTTTAAGGTTAGTTTGAAAATAGCTCTGCCTAGAAAGAGCAGGGTTCAGGAGGATGGCATTAACTAATATGCACAGGCCAGAGATTTGCAGGCAGTTGCTCCTGCAGGCAGCTTGTGTCTGGTGGTAGAGCTGAACCATGGCATGTAGAAAGCTCTCCTGTTTGGAATGAGAGTCTTAGCAGTGCCAAAGAGCAATTACCCTTTCCCTGTTAAAACTAAGTGTCCTGTTTACTGTTTGAACTGGCTGACTTGAAATTCTAGCTTTAGTCTGTGCTTTTAAAAGGTCTTGAATACTGGGCAGACATTAACAAGTCTTGATGATGACCCTAAAATGCTGCTTGGTAAATAGAATTATTCTTGCTTCTGCAAAGGGGGCACAAGAGGTGAGGGGATGTGGCTGTCCATCTCTGTCCTTGTGTTGGCATTCCTTGCTTCTGCTGCCATGCTTGAAGAATGAGAGAACTTTGTGCCTCTCCTCACAATAGCACTGCTTGTCCTTGAGTTACCAGTCTATTTATTAGAGGAAACTGAATCAGCACATGGTGCTCACCTATGTAGTCTACTGCTGCTTCTCCTACACAGTAGGTGTGAGCTTGGAAAATAGTTTGAAGGAGAAGCATAAAGTGGACTTTGTTGAAATGCACCAACTCACCTGGGGTTTCCAGAACCTGTGCTTGTATTTGGCAAGCAAAATATCCCAACTTTCAACTTGTAGTATTTGGAAGCACAGCATGGTTATGTGAGCATGCCCTCATGAGGCTGGGAGATGGAAATGGCGTTTGAGGTACTGTGGAGTGAGGGGAGTCTTTGGAACCAGCAGTAGGTGAAATTATATCAAAGCATAAGTGGTGGTCATACTGCTTGCCCAAAGGTCTTGTATTAGGCTTTCCCTAATTATTTCCAAGGTTATAAAACCAATCAGAATACTGAAAGGGGTTCACCCAAGACCAAGAATTGTGGTTTAGTGCTCCTCCTAGTACCTTCAATGATTAATCGAACATGTTTTAAATATCAGCTGATACCACTTTTTATTTCTAATGTTCTGCTCCCGGTGATCAGAAGGTATCTTGATATGCAGCTTTTCAGCATTTCAGAGAGTTGTTATGCTAAATCAGCTCTTTACTTATTTATTTCTTCCCTTACTCTTTAAATGTTAGCAGTTGTGACAAAGCCTGCTGTTGACTGTTGGATTGGATTCTAAATACTGACTCACATCCAAATTTTGCAATTGGTTCCATTTGTTACAATGAGTGGAACTAATTCTCTGGATCCAAGTGCAATTAGATGAATCTAGATCATAATTCTGGGCATTGCAACCAAAAAATATGAAGTTTATTTTGCTTCATCTTCTTGTTCTGTTGAATAACAGTAGTCCAGTACTAGCCTTTCCTGTTCAAAATCTATTATGAGCCACCTCAAAGGTGAATGAAGCCTATAAAGAAAGAGCATGAGGCAACAGCATGTTTTCACAAGTTTGCAGAACCAAAGTGGTGGAGGAAGGTGGAAATAAATGCCTTGGAGAACTTGCAAACAATCCCCTTTTATTTTTTTGCCTAATATCCTGGCTTTTGTATTTTAACCCACATCAGATTGTTTTGATTAGCTGTTTTGACTCTCACTGTTGTGAAGTGCACAGCAGTGGTCTGGAGGAAAAACGCACAAAACAGTTTCACCATTCCTTTGTCCTGCTAGTGTGATGCAGGACCTGTGTAGTAGTACCTCATCAGCATTGGGAAGACTTTGGGACTAATAATTCTATACTGGTGTGGAGAGAACAAATGGCTTCTTATTCTCTGTAATGACTACTGAGAGATGCTCCTCTGTCAACAACCCCAGCACAAAGTAGAGAACAATGCTGCTGCCTCTGTAGTATCGAAGAGAACTTAACTCTGTTTCAGTGGCATCACTCTGTTCCGGCGTGAAGCTGAAATTTTGAGCATCTTAGAACTTTTAGGTTTGTTACTGTTCTGCTAAAATAAAAACCTGAGCTCATGAGTGACCCTGTGGTGAGAGTGTTGAATGACTTGTTTGCTTTTTGGGACTGATTCATAAAATAGGCCCAGAGGAAACAGCCAGGAACACATGCTATTCATAAATCTCCTTCAGAGAATAGCTCATTTCTTTTTCTCTTCCAATGGTATTGTCAGGCTTCAGTGTACTTAAAAACAGACCTGACACAGAGTACAGATAAGTTAATGAAAAGATGAAGAGTAGTTGGTTGGTTGTTTGGGGGGCTTTGTTTGTTTTGGTTTTTTTTTTTCCTTTAAAGGATAATCATGACTTCTGATTAAACACTTGTTTAAATTGGAATTCTTTTTAGCATCCCTTACTGTAGTTTTTAAGAGCTTCATCTGCTTGCTCCAGATGTTGAAGAACAGAAGATAATACCTGGAGTTTCTATGTAGCTGCAGGAGAATAAACAAATACTAGATTCATGAACCAGGAGCACTCATGTAGTGTTAGGAGAGTCAGCTATAACTCCTTTACTCTACAGAGTCCTGGGGAAACAGCTGGAGCACTGTGCACAATTTGCAGTTGGGAACATTTCAGGAAAGATGTGGACAATGAGGGGATGCCAAAGGAGAGCAGGGAGAACTATTGTAGATCTTGAAAGCATGACCCCAAAATAAGGAGTGGAGAAAAGCTGACTACACTGGAATTAAAATAAAGCAAGTACAACAGCATTTTAAAAGTAAATAAGCAAGACTTATGCAGAAAGGGGGGAAAGATACTTTTCTCCATAGCAGTGGAGATAGGATGAGAAATAAAGCACTTAAATTCAGAAGAAAGAGCCATGCTAGACACGAAAACCTTCTAGTGGTAAAGATATTGATGTGATAGTATCTGGGAATGTCATGGGGTTCCTGGTCACTAGAGGCTTTTAAGACTATTTTTAGCAAATTTGGCTAATCTAATATACTTCATGTTCAGCTACCAAAAATGACCAAAATCTGCCTAGGGCATTTTCTAATAGCTGTCTAATGCATCCTTCAAATTTCTGAGTCATGGCAAACTTATCCATGCTACCTTTGCAAATCTAAAACCTTAGAATAGAGAAAAAGATTTATTTTAAGCTAAACAATCTCTTCTGTTGACTTAAGTAACTTTTGGATTGCATTTGCAGATACAACGAGGAGACGGTAAGCCATGTAAAGGTGCGTGAGGAGTTGATGTCTGAAACCTCAGCTGAGATGGGTGCTTTGAAATCATGTTAAGAGGAAACTGAATTACTCAGTCAAAAGGTAATTCCCATGGTGTTTAGTCCAGATTAACCCCAGAGGGAAATATTAACTGGTTTTCCCAACACTAATGCTTAATAGACCACAAAATATTTTTCCGTCTGGGAGATATTTAGAAGTGAATTGGACAAATTGCTGGAAAATGTAGGGCTCTGTACACTTAGAAGACAACAAGTTCCATATAGTCAGGGCATCTGAACTGGGTTTAGTTTCTATTTTGTCACTGATTTATTGTGTACTCGTGTTTGATTTTATTTTAAGATTTACTGTTGGGAAGAGAAGTGCTGAAATACCCTGACTGGAGGGTCTGAAGTGATGTAGGACCGAGTTCTACTCCTGCTTTCTGGTTTTAAGGCAGTGTTTCAGATATATTGTGTATGCAATTTAGCAACAGTGATACTAAAGTAATCGACTTAAGCACATAAATATCTGTGTTTGGAAGTTTAGCAGTTCAAGTCTATAACAAAACTGTGAGCTAGCAATTAGTCTCAGGTGCTCTGGTTATGCACTTATAGCTCATCTGACTTCCCGTTCTTTTGCTTTTAGAAGGCAGTATGGCATGTCTAACACCTGCATATAGGGAGTTACTTCTATCACTCTGCCATATAAGAGGCAACAGTGTAATAAGAATGGTGCTTTTTCTTACATATTGGCTTATAGGTCTTCAAATCATCTTTGCTTGAGAACATAACAATGTCTATTCTTTTGCATTTCCTATAGAGATATGTCTTCAGGAACTTGCCCAGAGCCTTGCTCCAAGAGTGTTTTTTTAAGTGGTGCAGTAGGCATGCAGTCTGGTATGATCTGGCTCCATTTTTAATATTTTTTTTTCCAGAGAATAGCTTAAAATTGGCTGTAGTGTTCGGGTTTGGTTGGTTTGGGGATTTTTGTTTTGTCCCCCAATTCCCTCAAATTTTTTATCCTGTAGAATACAACACTTAGAAGCACACTCTTTGGATTATTGGTATGGCTGAATAAGCAATACCACTTTGCTGTCAGTATGTCCTTTCCAGATTGCAACTAAGGAGCAGGACTGCAGGAGTGCCTTGACTTCTGAGCGTGCACCCAAACATACTGGCACTCTAAAGAAGTTTAAACAAGAGTCTAGACACATGTATTAAAAAGGTTGCTGTAACACTCCAAATACTCCTGAATCAGTCACTCAAAATCAGATCAGAATTTCGGCTGATGGTGGCATTTTTTGTGCATATGGCTGGGGATAAAATGTAAATGGATCTGAAGAACTCAAAAGCAGGCAGAGAAGGTAACCTCTTTTATTCTGATGTTCCCATTTGGGAAGGGCAAACCTGAAAGAGATTTTTCTATTGTTTCCTAGGCTTGCAGATCCAGTACTTCTGGGTACTTAATTTCTTTACCTGATTTTGACTGTCTTGTTTTTACATCCTAGCTTCTCACAGCTTCATTAGACTCTGGTTTGGACTCTAAGCTGTATATAGAGTCCTTCAACTTTTGGCTGTCTTTCTTACAAATCTGTGTAATGCAGAGACAGAAGACTCTCCAAGAGGTTTTCTAGCTCAGCATGACGCTATACAAATACTAACTTCTGAATGTGTGACCTTGTTAGCTCAGTATACACAGGGTAGATGTTTTTCTTCTGTCCAATGCATTACTTATTATTGATGAGATGTGCTGTATAAAACAGTACCATTAAATTTCTCCCAGCTGGAAGCCTTACTGTGATGTTAACTTACACACCATAGGATTTGGGGAGAACTTCAGCAAAGGCTCAAATGATCCTGTAGCTTGATGCTGATGTTGTGTGACACTCCATAGCCACCGTATGAACAGCTCATGAGCAAAATTTTGAGTCTGTGTAGTAAGTACAAGGATCCTTCTTAGTGTCATGGTTTGTTTCTTGTGGAACTTGATAGAAGCCAAGCTAAGCCTGCTATTTCCAAAACCATCAGGCAAAAAAACCCGAATGAATCAACAGAGTAAATAACATACTGCTTATTTCCTGAAACAAAGAGCACCTGTAACATGGAAGGGGTAGCTGCCTGGCATAAGGCTGGTGGTGCTTGTAGACATATAGGAATGTTGGGATTGGGTAAAGAGCTAGGGACAAGTAGATGCACAGAGCCAAGTATAAGTGTGGTTTGGGCTATGAGAGTTTTTTTGTTAGGTGTTGGCGCCTCTTCAATACCTCTTTCAGTTCCTTGATAATAAGCCCATGTTCATGTGGGATCTGACCTCAGGGGAGGTTACACTTACTGAAGAAAGCCAAGTCACACTCCTTTCAATCCTGGATGTTTGCTGTTGCTTGCAAGGCTGTTTCTATTTGTGTTGTCCTTTGGGTGTGATGCCTGCAAGGTGGGAATTGCCTGAAGCTTGGTTTGTTTGGATGAGAGAAGGGAGGCCTGTTTGTCAGGTATGTACTCTTCTGAACTTATTTAGCTCTTGCCAACATGGTCCCAACCCTCAGGCTGAAATGGCAGGTGTGAAATGAGGTGAGCTATTAAAAAAACCCAACCAAAACCAGGCCACCACCAAACAACTGACCAACTCCCCTCAAGATCCCCCCCAAAACAACAAACACACAACCTCCATCCTTCCCCTCTTCCCCCCAAATAAACAAAAAACCCCACCAAACCAAAACACATGGCATAGGCTTATGAATGGGGGAACAGGAAGTTCATTGCTAAGCCTGGATGGTGTGGAAGGGAATGAGGGTCTGTACCTGTGTTCCTGCAACCCAGGGTATTACTGAGGCTCTTCATCTGCCTCTTGGCAGTTCTGTGGCAGGTGGCTGGAGGTCCAGGTGTCTCATGCAGAAGCTGTCTGGCTATGTTTGGGGTGGGAGAAACTGCTTTTCTACTTGCCTTAAGGGATTTAGTCTGCCTAGAGCAGAAGAAATATGTGGGAGCTGCATAAGCAGCTGCCACACTGGAGTCCTTGCTCTCTGAGCAGGCTGTCAAATTGAAGCTTTCTTGTTAAATGGAAGTAAAGTCAACTTTAACGTCCATCTCATGCTTGAACTGCAGCCCTTACATTTCCAAGACATTGCTGCTTCTCAGTATCTCAAGGAGCATCCATGAACACAGGCATCTTTAATGTTGACATTGCACAGCATTGGCATAAAAGAAGTGCTTTCCCTTCTTGGTAGTAATACCAGGGCTGAGCCTATGTCAACTTAATGTGTTTGAGTGGATTTGAGAGGAAAGTTCTCTAAATGACAGTTCCTCTTTTGGCAAAGTGGAAGTCCCTTAAACAACTGATGACTCAGTTTCTCTGGCTATACGATGCTGATGAGAGACATTGGCTTTCCAGATAATGAATGGGATTTTTCAGTTTGGGACATACTTTGAAAAACATAGGGTGTTTGAAATCAGTGGTATAAAAGTCAATGAGCAAACTCATATCCAGTCTTTGACCCTTCATAAGATAGCATAGCCATGCAGTTGTGGTCAGTCTGATGATACAGAAGGTGACAACAAGTTTGAGCAGGAAAGATGAGCACAGAATTGCTTATTCCACAGAAGTTTTGTGTATAACATGTTATAAGGAGAAGCTCTGGGAGATTAGGAATACAGATAAGGTGCTCACAAATCTCCCAATGATGCCTTGAGAGTCACTGTAGCATGACACAGGTATGTTTGCGTGATGAGAGCTGAATTACAGAGCGGGGAAGAGGCTTTTAATTTCTAGCAGAATATAGATTCTCTGCAGCAAGGTCTCTGCTCTACTGTTGTGTAATACTCTTTCCTTTTTAACAGTTTGCATCTGATGGCAGTCTTCAACAAAAGCCAAAGCAGAGGCAGCTCTCTGAACAGAAATTTGGTAAGACTGCAGAGGAATGAGCAGAGTTAGTTCCAGTGAGTCCCTTCTCAACGCTGTGGCATGTAGTTGAGTTCAGTGGTGAATTCTCACAACAAATCAAGAAATACTCTGCAAGATGCCATACAGAGATGTTCCTTAAGTGACCTAGCTATGCTAGGTCACTACTACACACTGCTGCCAAGCCATGAGTGGGGTTTAGTGGATGGGAGAGGGAGGTAATGTGGAAAAGGGATGTTTGCCCATTGGATCACTTCTGGCTGTGGAATGCTGCTGATGGGTGGCTGCCAAAGTTACATGGGAAAGTATTTTATTTATCATTTAAGTAGATAAATTATTGCTATGTCTTCCAAACATGGTGTTTCGTTTTCACACTTTTTTCTGAATAAAGCTGTCCTTGTTTCCTTCCAGGCTCTGCATTGGCATGCAGAGGAACAGTGCCTGGCTAATGATGCTGGAGAAGCTATCAGCTATCCCGAAAGAGCAGGTAGGTACGTGGGGATGGTCACCATAGTACTCTGTATTTGTAAGAGGGAACTTGTGCAAATCCATACACATACATGCTAGCATCTCTTGACAAAAGGCTTATAAACCCTAGCAGTCATCTTGATGGCAAGAATTCATTTTGGTTGGTCTGCCGGCAGCACTGGCTGCATTCAAAATTATGCATGTTTTTCCTTGTAAATATTTTCAGTGGGCTGTTTTGCAAGGACCATTTTGCTTACCATCTCCTTCCATTTTTCCTGTCTACATAGTTCTTTTTTAGACCACGAGAGGATGTTGTTTGTAGCAATCAGTGTTATAAACATGCCCTGTACATTTATTTTGGAAGATTAAGGTTTCTCCCCATCACTCTGTAGAGTAACTAGCTCCTCCCCAGTTGTCTTCCTGATTTCTTCCCTGGAGCAGGACAGTCTTGTCTTTCACCCAGCTACTCTGCACAGCTGAAGAGAGAGAAAACAGAAGTTGGAGTAAGGATTCACTATGAATCATGACTCCTTGCTTCCCAAACCTAGTTCATCCTAAAGCTGTCTGGAGGCTGCTCTGGCTTAACACTGCTGGCAAAATTTCTCCTGCCACTTTTCTTCCTTGCCCTGGCTTGCCCTCTCTGTTAGAAAGCCGCCAGGAATCCCCTGCTATGTATGTAACTGTGGGGTGGGTGATTCAAGCACAGCTTTGTGTTAGGCATGGAATTTAGAAGCTGTTTTCCCATTGCTGATGATCACAGCAACATCTGCCTCCTTGTTTACAAGGATGCAATTGTAAGATGATCAGAAAAACTGGGTTTCTGTGGCTGCCATTAATAACTACTGAAATGCATTCCTGCACCCACAGGAAGAATCTCATAATATATAGGTAGACCTTCTAATCTGTTCTGCCTTAGCAAATGATGGAGACAGTCCAAGCAGCATTAATGAAAACCAGACTAATAGAAAGCTGTCAAGATTCTTTTAGCTAGAGCTTGGTGACTTAAGTTGGGCTGAATGCTGTCCTCCTTAGCTCTTAGGTGCTGAGGTTTGACCTGGGTGTGAACTACAGATCCCTGCATACATCATTACTAGTCCCCTCTGGGCTAGTGGACAAGTGTGCTTGGCTGGGCTGTTCCAGCACTGCTTCTTTCAGTGTGATGCCAATCATAAAAGGCGGTATCATCAGGCTATGTTCCCAATGTTGTACCTAGTACTGGAGTGAGATCTACCAGCTTTGAACTTGATTTGAGCACATGCATGTTCAGGGACATGCTGAACCATGTGCATATAGCTGTCATGCGTGAGAACTGCTTGTCTCGAGGAGCCAGTTATGATTGAGTCTCTGGGGCCACCTAGGTTTGGTGTATCTCTGAGGTCACTTTCATGTCCTGTTGTCTGTCTGTGTCTGGACACAATCCATGACTTCTGTAGTTCTTTCTTAAAGGGGCATGTATTTTTTCTTATTTGTTCCCTGTGGGGATCCTTGTCCTGGTACTGACTGCCCAGTTTCTGTGCTACTCTTTTCAGGTCCTTAGCATTATGGACTCTCCCTTGTACAGACAGATAAGCATTACACTAGTGGGCTTCCTTGAGGAACAGAGATAAAGGGGAAAATTTATCAGGCTTCTCGTCTATTACTGTGACTGGACAGAGTTCAGTGGTGTGGCATCTGTAGGTCCGCTTTGCATGGCTGTTTCTGTGGGCTTAGAACTCTTTACATGACTTTTTTAGCCTTATGTTCTCCACCCTTCTTATTGTTTGTGTCTTTATCTGTTGCTTTCTGGTGTGTGAGAACAGTGCCCAGCTTTTCAAGAGCTCTACCCCACACCTAGCAGATAAAAAGGAGATACTCTGGGATGATATCTCCAGGACTAGAGCAGTCAATACATAGCTGTCTGTTTTTCACCTGAGGAAGCAAATAAGCCTGTCTAGGTAACCCTATAATATCTACAGAAAAAATTATTTGTAAAACAAAAAAGAAATGAAGCCTTTTCCTGCAGAAAGATAACTTTCCGCTATAATGATGAGGGACAGCAAGCAGAGTTGGATTGTCCAGATGTTTTCCTATCTTCAAAGTATATGTGTATATGCTTAGGGTGTTGATTACAGAAAGCTCTGCTTTCTTGTCAGTGGAAAAACTTACATATCTGTGTCAGCTTTTCAGGAACTACCCTGTCAGTAGGAGTATAGGGTCTCCTCATCTCTTTTTAACTCTTTGACCTTACTTCTATTCTCTGAGTTCTCAGCAAACTAAGGTTAATTGAATGGTTTTAGACATTCAATGGGAGCTCATGGTGCAGTGACCTTACTGATTGCAACTGACAAAAGCAGGAAGAATAGTGAATAGTAATTTTGAGCTTCTACAGAAGTAACTTTTCATCATTGTGTTGGAGACAAATCTTCTCCCATGTGTAAGGAACATGTTGGTATGCAGAAGGAGGTGCTGTTATTTTCGGCACTTTCAGGGGTTTGACTTGCAGATAGAGATATTCAGAAAAAAAAGAGCAACTCGGTTAGCTGACAGTAGATGAGGAAATATGGCTTCTTTAATGGTGCTCACTTTCAGTGCAAAGGCTGTACTGTAACTCAAAGCGTCTTCTTTGTAGCCTGCTTTAAGAGAAGGAAGTATTGGCTAGAGGAGGTGGGGTGTTCGGACAGATTGCTAGGCTGGAGCTCGAGATATCACCTAGATTTTTGAATAAGCTACCAATGACACACATGACCACAGGCAAGCCATTAAACATATCTCTGACCTTGTATTTATCTTTGCTTGAATCTCAAGCTCTTTGGATCAGAGTCTGCCATTGCTGAATGTTTGCAGGGTGTAGTGCAGTGGAATTGTTTTCTGGGCCAAACCTTTGGACACTGCTGTTATACAAGCGGTAGATAATGCTCACCTATTTCACCTGTGTCATTAGTCTGCAGAAATCTGTAACCTCTGCTGGAGCTTCCTTTGCACTGGTTTCACCAGCTGCATATTTGAAAGGACTCTGTGCCTAGACGTTGGCAGGTGAGCTGACAGTTTACATCCTGTTATCTTTTAAGTATTTGCTCACTTTTTTTAATGTGCATGACTAGTGATGGCTTTCTTTTGCCACTGTCATAAGCAAAGCAGTCATTTCTCATCTAGGTAATGTGTAGTGTCCTGACAAAGTCATTGGCACAGATTCCCTGGCACTTCATTTTACCTTGGTGCCAGATCCGTTCTGTCACCGTGATGAGTTGTGGTGATGCCCAGTAGTAATGCTCTCCACAATGCTGATTATCTCCTGGTGCTGATTCCTCTGGGGTATGTCCTTATAGGTCTTTACTGCTTGTCCCTAGCAGCTTACAGTATCAGCACACTCACACTGCATTTCTTTAAAACTCTTCTTCCAGAGTACCTTGTTCTGCCAATCTGTCTTTATTTGTGTGTCTCTTGCCTATCTAGACTGTAAGCCCTTCGAGAAAGAGGTTAGCTGTGTTACTCCTACTATACTCAGTCATAGTTTATCACTTATAGCTCCTAAAATTTCACCCATTTGGTGGGGAATAGCTCCTAAGCTTTCACCCACAGGACAGGCTTGATTGTATTAGACAAGTCTAATTATAGAGCAACTAAGATCTCAGGTGCAGCCTCTAAGCACAATAGTGATATACATAATAATTTGAGTAGCTGCATATGTTCTGAGACCTCATAATTACCAGAGGTGGTGCACATCATACTTTGGCTTTCCCCGAGTGTACATTTTCATAGATGCAATAGGGACGCCTGTAGTGCGCTTGCCCTATTAAAATTGTTTCTATTATGAGATTTCCCATTTTGAGAAGTGATTGTAGGTAAAATCCATTTAATGCTAGTTTACACTCTTGTGTTCCTACAACAGATATCCTGTTGTGGGCCCAAGAGAGCTAAGACTTATTTTCACAGATTTTTGCTTTCCAGGCTCCTAAGTATAAAAGCAGCACAAATACCTGCTACTCTGATGTTTTACTCTGTGCAGTACAAAGCCAACATTAGTCCACTGACTTCTGTATTTACCTACACTGATTCTGGAGTGGCATATAGTCTGACAAAATCCAAACTCACAGCATAAAAGTGGGATAAAGCAGGACAGCCTCTCTGTCCTCTCAGCTGAGAGCTGAATTTAGGTGCACAGTCTCTGATGACCGAAGCAAGAAGTTGGCTGAAGACACTAAGGTTACCAGTCCTGCTTTTGGGTAAAGTGATATAATACTTTTAGTGACCAGAGGAACTTAGCTTTGTTTCTCTTAAACTGTTATAAACATGAGGCTCTGTTCTTAGGTTTTCAAGGAGAGTCAAAGGGAGAGGACAATCTTACTAAGTAGGAACTGCTGGGGGGTAGAAAGGAAGCACTTTCTCAGAACCTCAACATTGGCATAGTCCCGTTTTCCTTCACCCATTTCATGCTGGCAATACAGATGTTCCCTGCTGGGGTTTCCCTTTCCTTCATTGTCAGTTGACCCTATGAAGTCTCATTTCAGCCCTATAGTTGCACTTTTTCTGCAGCTTCACTCAGGCTTAATACTTAATCACTCTCTGCTACATCCTGGCTGCAGAGAGGGGCCCTTCAGCACTGGGAGAGCTCCAGCAGGGACTCCGCAGCTCTGTGCGCTCACACCAGGTCTGCGGGGATCTCAGCTTCAGGCAGTGTTGATCTGAGGAGAGAGGTTGGCTAATTACTTACACAGATTTAAAATAATTCTGTTCAGGTTAGGGTTTACACTCTGCCTGCCTCCATCCTGAGTTTCTGAGTCAGGCTGGAGTATTGGACTTCAGCTGGTGACAGCGGCGGCTTTTCTTGACAGGGCACGCTTCTGTGATCAGATGCATACTTCCCAGCTGCACTCTGAGCAAGCAGGGCCTATGCCTGATCCAAGCAAGTTTCCTGCTACTTTGCTCAAGGACCTTCTGAATGGGATTGGGTTTTGCCTTGGATTTCTGTTTCATTGTGTTGAGTGCAGCATGGGCCTGTCCTAAATGGAAGCAAATCCTTCTCTTTTAAGAAGAATCCTTTAACAAAGTGATTTAACAAAACCAAGAACAGGGATAGGATTTGCAGGATAGAGAAACCTTTGTTTCAGAAGCTAAAGGCAAGATCATAGAAGACATGAAGCGATGACTAAAAGCAGGCAACAAGAACTTCAGATACTATGCACAGGTAAAGGACATTTATTTTTGACCCTTGTCGTGTTCAAAGAAAAACTGCCTCTCTGTCCATGCAAAACAGAATGCCATGAGGTTTTAAGTTTTCCATGTGACCAGCTGGGGTTTACCGCAACAATAGGGTTTTTGCTTGGTTTTGGGAAGGGCAGCAGTTTTGCTGACTTTACAGAAGGCTATGTGTGATAAAATAAGGAACCTTCTTTCTCCAACTCTTGATTTACGAAACTGCTGGAAGTCAAGACTCCATTGCCATTTGTGTAATTTTTTTATTCCTTAAACTGTACTGGATGTTCTTCACATATTAATTTGTGGATTACAGAATGTTCTAGGCAAAACATCAGTGGGACAGTAAAATGTTAATGCAAGATTTCAGCTAACATAAAATAAAACCACAGTGTTCTTCTATCCTGCTTAATAATGACTAGAGTGAAATGGGGACAGTTGTGTGGTCTAGTGGCTACTGATGGGTGTAGTCCTCTGGATTCCTGGAGTTGCTTCCCAGCTCTTCTTTCCCATGCTGGGTGACCTTAAACTAGTTTACCCCTTGTAAATTGGAGCCTGATGTCTGGCTAGGAAGCTTATGAGGAAACTTAATTTTTGAGAAAGCCTTTTGGGAACTTGAAATGACAGGTGCTAAATAAAGACATTCTGTCTATCAAGTAGCTCTAAGAAAACACAGATTCCAATTTTGACACTGGTACTTAGAGAACTCATCTTTTGGCTTTTTATGAATTGAGCTGTCTTGATCTGGAGTTGTCAAGAGATGACAAACATGGATTCTCCTGACTGTTTTGCTGGAATGACTGTTTCAGTTGTCAGCACTTTGGTTTATTGGCATCAGAAGAGCGATGGTTTAATTTCCATGTCAGCAAATTACTCTGGATTTGCAGAACTGTGTGACAGTGGTCTTGAGCACAGCAAAAGGTGCCCCAGAGCCAGGAAGTTAAATTGATTATAAATGGGAGTAAAGCAGGTTGACTGAGCTTTGCTCTTAAAGTTGAGTATAAGGCATCACTGGAGAAAAGCAAACAGAAGGAAAAAGTGTGTTGCAGCAAATGAAGACTGGACATGCAAGACGAAAGGGTTATCTTACAGAATACCACTGTTAGGACACTTAGGTTAATTCTGCAGAGATGTATCTGTCAAAAGGGCACTGCAAGCATCTTCCTGTCTCAAAGAATACTTAGAAGGTGTGGCTGTAAAATGCTGAGATGTCGTGATAGTGGTGATCATATGGGTAGAAAGAACAAATGGTGGAATGGATTCCTGGCTCAGGAATCTTCATGAAAGTTTCATCCTAATTAATTTTGTTTTTTACCTTAAATATTCTTTAAACAAAAAAAACTTTTTATGCATCAGCCTATCTTTTCCCTCCTAATCCTCACCCCAAGAGAGCTCAGGTCTGAATGCCTAATCAGAACTAGTCCTAGTAAGGTGACAGAGAGAGTCTGTTCACTTCTACACAGTGAAGTGTGAGCTGAAGTCTTTGAGAAGGAAGTCTGGCACTTTCAGTATTGTGTACCAGTCTTGTCATTGGATTTTGCTGGAACTGGATCAAGCTGTTACTTTGAATGTACCCACGATCAATTAATTTCAAGCTGTATCCTCATCTATGGCCAGAACAAATCAAGATTTTTCTCTTCCTCCCACATATGCATAAGTGACATCATATTGTTGGGTAAATGTTGCTTTCTTGTCCAGCCAGCAATTTGTTCTGGCTTGAAGTTTGGTAGCAGTTTTTCTGCACAGTCTGTACTGTTCAGGACACCTGGAGAATATGCTTTGCATTTGTAAGTAGTTGCTATATATTTAGGTAAAAGAGAAACAAGGATTGCTGATCTGTGTGTGTTAGGCAGGCAAAGGCAGGCTCATGGCTAACAAAGTGCTTGAGCCTTCGCAGCATTGATGACTGCCACTTTTTCAGATATTTGTTCTCAATGGTAAGATTTAGGCACTACATAATTCCAAGAAATACTTTTCAAACAAGTATTGCACTCAACCAGGTTCAGTTTGGTCTTAAGCTATTGCATACCAGTCCAGTCATCCTGTATAAACATCTTGGCTGCAAAAAACTGGTGTGGATAAGAAGTCCCACTAGAATACTGGGCAAAGGAGTGCTGCGATGTTAACTCAGTGTGCCAGTTAATAAGGTCCTCATGCCTAATATGACAGTACAGATCCTCTAGAGGTGAGGGTCTCGTTTGCATTCAGGTTTCTTTCAACTGTTCTAGCACCTGTGTTGAAAATAGGGCCCCACTGTCTTGCCATACCAGTGAAAATGGAACTTATTTCTCTTAAAAGGTTTTTTTGAGTTCTTTCCCCTTGAAGAAAGCATCCAGATTCCATGACCACCAGGAGAAGAAAGAAAAGTGAAATAATTTACCTAAGATCTTATTGTTAGAAATGGCCATGGCTTCCTACATGACAATCCAGTTTATCTCATTGAGTAACTGGTACAGGTCCCATTATGTGATGTTAACTGAGCCCACTGTGCCTCAAGCTGGTCTTTCTTCCTCTCATCCTGTCCTTTATCACTGAGCTAAGAGATTAGATCTTTTCTTTTGGTTTTCTGTGGGGAGCAGAGGTACACCTAATAAACACAACTCTTCATGATGCTCCCTGTCCTTGGTGCCTATTCAATGGTGAGCCAAAGACTTGGGTGCTGTAGCACTTTCACTAGGACAAAACAACAGAGTCCCCTAACAATCCAAATCTAGCCAAAGTTTTATGAAGCCCACAGGAGTTCCACCATGCAGACAGAGTTTGACTAGTTCACATGAATGCATCTGTTCATAACATCTCTCAGAAATTCCCAGTAGCCTGGGACTCTGTCACAGAGAGATGTGTTACCATTTTGCAAATGTGGAGTTAACGATATCATAGAATTAATTAGAGAAGTGGTGACAGGATTATGACTCCAGAATGTCTGAGTCTCCAGTCTATGCTTTCCTATATCTATCCTCCCCAGACATTATTTAGAATAATTTCTTCTTCCAAACAAAAAATAATTTTGGGAAAGGCAGATTCCCAATTCAGCTATGAAATGTCATCTCTGTGATGATGATGATTATGAGATGCAGCAAATGCATACATAATTATTCTCACTGCTCACAGAGCAGCAGATAGGCCCATTTGCTGCCTTCTGAAATATATAACCAAACACTTTTCCTCATGCATCTGCTCTGTGCATTTTCATAAACATATTCCCTGGGGCTCATTGTGAAATTATTCTAATATTTTGAAGTAGGGAGAAATAAATGCAATACTTCTGTTGTAAATGGCATTGATTTGTGCATGAAGTCATTACAGCTGTTTCTTGAAGGCACAAGAGGAATTCCTTTTTTTTGTTGTTTTTTTTAACGTGGGGATGTAGGGAGCAGTCTGACAGTAAGAATACAGTGAATTTTGGAAGCTGTTCTGAAAATGGTTTTATGTTATGCATGTGAGAATGTGGAACAACAGTAATAACAAAGTTAAGAATATTTTCTGACTTTCAGATGTGTAGCTTGGTCTGTAGCAATAGTTATAACTAGATCTTGGTGTAAGGTAATTTATTTGATGCAAAGGGTTTTGTTTGGCAGCCTGAGCTTTCAGCCTTGAGTTAAGTAAGGAAAGACCCAATGGAATATACAATGCAAATATTAAAATAATATAATGAAAAATACCCTTCTGAACTCTTTTCCATTAAATATGAAAATTAAAATGACTTAACAAAACACTTTTCTGTCCCTGTCTTTTAACAACAAACAAAAGCTTCAATGTGGAGTCTGAAATTGCCCATCAAGGGAAGAGAGCAGGCTAGGATTTACTAAATGGCTTCTTTTGAATAAAGCAATTAGTTCTAAAGGGAACATGTCATCTTCTGTACATTGCTAAGGTAGAACAGTCATTGTGCTTTCTGGCACTCCATCAGTCTGCTCCTTGTGCATAGTTATTGCAGAAAGTGCATTTACACGTACTGTCGATGTCCGATGCCGGGAAGAGGTTTCTTAAATAACAAGACACAGGCTATTATGTGCATTAGCTTTATTATTTTTTTTAAAGTGTCTTAGCCTTTGGGGACTGAAGGTACTTAATAATATGTTGCAATTACACTGTGCCAATGTGTTGTCGTCATATCTCAGGTGCTTGACAATCAAATGCAGATTAACTCTTTGTTGTACAACGAATTTCCAACTAGTTGCTTTTGTGCCTAGAGCTTGTAATAAATCCAACCTGCAGTGAAGGCTATAAACATTTGTTGTCTTGGTTTATTGTCAAAGACTGTCCCAGGAAGAATGTCCTCTGCCACTCCCAGGTGAAAGTAGAGCTCTTATCTTCTATGTGGGCTATGCTTTTTGCTAGGATGGCATGTGACTTTCTGTACAGGGTGCTCTGGGGATGGAGCATTATCAGACAGCTTGCACCTTGGAAAGCATATGTCTGTGGGAGTCACTTGCCTTTCATATGAAAGGTTGGAAAGATGGCGAGCATTCTCAGTCCTATATTGCACAACTCTTGAACCTTAAACCAACGTATTATATTCCTGCAAGTTTTCAAAAAAAGGGGTTGCCAGAGATAAAAGGAACACAGAGAGGCTCCAAAGAGGGGAAAAGACTGAAACATTTGCTTGCTTATTATTGTACAGCAAAAAAGTAACAGCAGAGAACTTTCACTAGGAAATCACTCACAGAACAACAGGAAATCTGTTTTCTGCAGTAAAACAGTTCCTGGTGCTCCCCAAAAGACAAGGTGGTACCTGGTAGCCTGCTCAGCCAGCAGTAAGCTAAGAACAAAGCCCCAGCTCACAACTCACCAAGGGGAGGTTGAACCGTGTGTGACCTACTAGTCGCTTAAGATGGGACCTGAACTAAAAATCCTCTTGGACTGAGCCTTTCAGTCTCTAAATCAGGACAAGATAGAATGACTTCTGCATTGTGTTTTTTTGTTTGTTCCCTTCCCCTCTCCCCCCAGTATCCTTGATACTGGAAAAAGCTCCCAGAATTAATGTCAAGTAGCTGTTCTGTTGAAGCATAGCAGGCACATCACCCTTAAGTCATGGAAAAGATCCAGGTTGAGTTGATCTCTGCTAGCTACCCAGGTACTATTTGTCCCTCATCATTTGTGCTCTGCTTTTTGTAATTGTGACCCACCAGTATGTTTGGGTGCAGAGGGCAGGAGGCCAAGGGAGAATCAGCTGCTATCTGTAGGTACCACACAGCAAGAGCTCAAAACAGACCGTGTTTGTTTTCTGAATGATAGAAGAGCTTTGTAGGTGGCATCTAGTGTTTGGGTTTGGTTGTTTTGTTAGTTTTGGGTTTTTTCCTTTTGAGTTTAAGTACCGCTCAGAGGGAAAGTTTTGGTATCCAAGAATTTCAAAGACCAGGTGAGGAGGCCAAGCAAATGCTCAGGAGTAGTTGAGGCATGGCTCTTGCGTGCTGTCCGGTCAGTAATGGGGTTACAGGGAGGTTATTTCTGAAGTGGCAGAAACTACAGCATTAAAAAAAAAAATAATAATTTAAGCTGTCTTTTGCTGAAGATGTTTGTCTGGCATTCAGACCTTTCATACTGTAATCTTTTGGGTGACTTTCTCCTGTGCAATGTGAAATGGGTGATGTGTCAGTGCAATAGACCAGATGCAGTCCACACCTTGTCCAGGGCAGAAGCAGAATTGCTCTTGTCTGAGTCAAATCTTGCATCTGCAGACAACTGTGGGCCCACGACTTTTCCTTTATGCAGCAGGAGTGTGTAATTCTCCCCTGTTGTGCAGACCATTCAGCAGAGAGTGATGCCAGTCTTTACAGCACACACATTACAGGTAGAGATGGTAGGATCACCAATGAAGTTTTCTGCAGAAAGCCACTGTTCTCAGGAGCTCACATGCTACACAGTTTAATTGCTTCACCTTATGCCTACTGTGCAAAAGGTTGTTCTTCTATCTAATTTTGGTTTTGTTTTCTTTCTTTGTGCTTTGGAAAGTTCCAGTTAAAGTGGCTCAGCTGTTCTGGAGAACAAGACTGGAAATTGTTTGCTATTAACAAAATAAGTTGAATTGTTCTCTTTGAGTTCCATATTTCAGAGCAGGATCTGGGGCTTTAAAGGACAAAGGGTTCATGGTGTCCCCACGGTGTCAAGGCAGTGCCTTGCATAATATGTCTATGGGAAACCATGTATTGCCAAATTGTACATCTTTTCTCTGTCAAAAAATGGAAAAGGGCGGGGGGTGGGAAACCCCAAGCATTTCAGTGTGCTCAGTTCTGCCAACAAATCCTCCTGATATTTCCTCTGCTGGCATGGGAATATGGGTAAGGCTGAGCAGGTTTGTCTTTGGTGTTGTTTCTCCCAGCTGAAGAGGTTTTTTGTAGGGCCAGATTCTAGGAAATGGGAAGTGTCAATCAGATGGACATTGTTTGGACCAAGCAGACATTCTCAAGCACAGTGCTTGAGTTAGATTTTGGAGCCTTGTTCCAAAGCGTGGAAAATCCATATTCTAATGTCTTCCTTGTGGGCTACACAGTTCTCATCTTCCTAGTGCATGTGTTACCAAAAATATCACACATGATCATTTCAGACACATAGAATCATAGAATAGAATCATAGAATAGTTAGGGTTGGAAAGGACCTTAAAATCATCTAGTTCCAACCCTCCTGCCATGGGCAGGGACAGCTCACACTAAACCATGTCACCCAAGGCTCTGTCCAACCTGGCCTTGAACACCGCCAGGGATGGAGCAT
>WYDI02023234.1:7082-49892 GCA_009867235.2 Psittacus erithacus
AGTGTGGGGTGTTCCTGCCCATGGCAGGGGGGTTGCAGCTAGATGATCTTAAGGTCCTTTCCAACCCTAACTATTCTATGATTCTAAAAGGCCCACATTACAAAAACCAGAGGACTTCACATGTACTGCAAGGGGGGTTCTCAACATCTCTGCTGTAAAACATGTTTCCTTAATTATTGTATAATTATTTTTTTTTCCCCTACAGACGACAACCTTTTAAAATTTTACAAGGTGAAGTGGTGTAGCACCATTAAAACAGAAAATGTTAATGAAAACATTTCTTATTTATGAATATTAAATTGTACAACAGGTAAAACCCAGGTAGTATGGAAGACATTTTCATGCACCATCCTTTACTAAAGTGTGATTATCTATCATGAAACACTAGTGTGCACTCAACTTCTGTGTATATACCTGTGTTCAGAAAGCCAAGAGTGCTGAAGTGTCTCTCGCTCTGCTGCACAGCAAAACTGACCATATAGTACAGATACTTTCACCCTTAGGGAAGGTCAGGTCTAAAATGAAGTAGTGTGAGTGATCTTAACCTGTAAATGGATTTTTAACTACATTTTTTGGAGCTAGTGAATTTTAAGTCTTAAAATACAGAATGAAAATGAGGTTCTTTTGATGTGAGTCTCTTCTGAAAAGATAACCTGTGGTTTGTTTCTTAAGATAGTAGTGACCAGAGTTGAAAGATATGAAGTGTCTTTTTTCCCTTCCCTCCCCACTATCTCTTCTGCCATGGCTAATGCCTATCTCCCATTTCAAGCTGAAGTTTGCAGTAACTTAGCTCTGTACTGCAGCATTCTTATTTTGCCTGTCATGAGGCTAGGGGCTGTTATGAGTTTAGGGTAAGGCCACAGTGGTTCTAAGTAGTAGAGAGACAATGCTGAAATTGAGTAATGCATGAGTCCTGATACCCTTTCTCTTTGTTTAGCACATCAGGGCTTCTACTTGCTACTGGGAACACTATGAAGAACAGTGAGGTTACATCATTTTCTGAGGTCAACAGAAAATTTGAGGGAACTTAGTGTATATTTTGCATCAGCCACTCCAAGCAAAAGATATGCCCTTTGCTCCTGTGGTCTTGCTGAGAGAAGCTAGCTGTGTAAGTTATGTACAAATCAGTTGTCAGGAAAATGGTGCATTTGCAGAGAGTAAATGAAGTCAAGGGCTTGCTGTGTACCAGCATCTATTCCTTTTCTCCCTGCGCACTAAGGACACTGGCAGTAATGGCAGAGAAGTTTTTGGAGACCTCACCTGCATGTCAGAAGTGGAATCTGGTTTTGATTTTGACTGGCTGTAGTATAAGTACAGTTGGAGAAGCTGTAACTCCAACAGCATAACTGAGTAGACTTAACCTTCCAGATTCAACACAACACAGAAACTCACATAATAACAAACTGAGGCCAAGAAAAAGCAGTTCATCAAAGTTTGCTCATCAAAACTGTCAGTTTGCTCAGGCCATGAATTTAATCTTTCTGTGGAAGTATTATCTGGAGAGCACTTTTGACACATGTTGAGGGTTTTATTGCTCAGGTTTAAGTCCTAATCATGGAAACTTTGAAGACATAATAAACTAATCACTTAATATTTGCCCTCAACTAAATTGCTCTCCATCGATGGTGCTCTTTTTCTTGGGATTATTTTTACCTCAGGGAAGCTTAAAATGTTTAAAATTATTTCAGAACTCCTTTGTAGTGCTGAATGAAGACCTTGCAAAGAAAATGATTTAATGTGCTGTTGTGATGCAATAACAAGTTACTTATCACAGTTCTGTTGACATCACTGATGGTGCTGAATCGCAAAGACAAGGACAAAAATGTAGAGTTCTTCTGCCAGAAACAAAAAAAAATAATGTTTGTGATAAGAAATTTTTTCTGACAAATTAAAATTGTTAAAATTGGTAAGCATCTGCTAGAATTAGAAGAGTAAATAAAATGGAAAATAAGCTAATGACTACTCTTTGACTACAGGAATTAAAGTAGGTAGCACTCACTGTACTTTATTTGGCTGTATCTGTGGAATGACTCATTTGTCCAGAAATTTAACATGAATGATTAGAAAATAAGGAAAGAGGTGTGCAGAAAATTAAACTCTTCATGATTTCTCTTGAATTAATCGTACTGCAGCCTACTCAGTTTTTAGGCAAATCTTTCCAAAGGACTTGTTATTTTGAGCATCCCGTCAATGGTAGCTGTTTGTTTCACAGAATAGAAATGTTGCAGAGTTTCTATATATCATTACCCAGGAAGGTGTAACATAAATTCCTAAAGAAGATCGGTGCAAAGTGATGAACATTGATTATTTTGAAGAAATCCAATATAATAACCTGGGAATAGTTGAAAGAAAGAACTAGAACTGTATAGAATTGAAAGTGCTCATTAAATCACAGAAGATATTCATAACTATTCTATGATTCTCTTTGCTGACCCAGGACCTCTAAGGGATATACAATCATTTTAGTCATAGGACTAAAATCGCTGATCATCCTCTCTCACATTCTCTCAAGTTTAATGTTAAAGTGTATCCTTTTACTTTTTTTTTTTTTTTTAAGTGATACTACCTCACAGGATCTCCTCCCTTTTTTCCTTTGCTCCTCAGTAGCCCCATAGTTAATGATGTGATACACTAGATGCCTGTTCTATTCTGAGTGGGGACTGCAGGAGCAGGCTCAAAAAAAGATGCTTTTACAGCTTTGCCAGAAATGCGGTAGCTGGCTGGGCATACTGTGAGGTCCGTGCTAACCAGAATTGTTTAAACACTGCGTAGGCAGTGCACTGCAGATACCAAGGGTCAGTGCTAGGTAAGGAGTGATACACAAGGATTCTGTACTCTGCATATAAATGGTGGTTGGTCTGCGAAAGAGAATTAGGCTTGTGTGCACCCTTGCTTTAGACCTAGATTTCCCATTTCTCTCAAGGCAGCAGGCTTGTTTCTTTCTTGCCGGTTTGAAGACAGTGGGGAAAAAAGACTTACATTCTTAAAAGAGCCAAATTACAGCAGAGGGCATATGTCGTCTTTTAAGATCATCTTAATTCCACCTTTCTGACTTGATTTCTCCAGGAAACCAAATGCTGATGCCCATTTGGCTTAATGTGTACATTAAAGGGTTCCCCATTGTGATTAGTGCACATTTCTCCATTTTTACTACTCATATCACATGCTGTCTTCAGGATCACAGCATACCCAGCCTCTCTTGCTTTCTGATTTTTTTATCTATTTTTTTTTTAAATAAGTGTTGGTCAGATACAAAGCTTTGGCTTTGTCAGGTGTCAACATGAAAATATTCCTGCAAAGAGAGATGTAGTTAAGGCACAAAGAATTCACTGACTCAGGGCCCAAAGGCAGTAATTTTTTCATGGACAGGCCATGATAGGAGAGGAGGCCTGAGGCTGTGAGGTGCCCTTATGGTGTTCTCTGTTTTCATGGAAGGTATAGCCATGCTTCTGCTCGGAAGAGGTGGTGCATATGTTCCTGGCTGGAGAAGAGAAGCAAGGAGTGACCCTTCTTATGGATGGGATTGCAAAAGAGGAGCATAAGGAGACCAGGTAAGCTTTAGGATTCTTACACTTTGAGCAAAATGTGTTCCCAGGAAATCAAGCTTTGTTTTCATCCTTTTTGTCAGAGGGGTTAGCTTGTCTCATTTCTACTACTCATTGCCAATGTAATGTTTCAAACTGTTGTGATCCTGTTGGGATCTGCCTTCCCACAAATAGGATATGTACAAGAAACAACAATGTTGTCCATTCGGAGAGGAGTACCAGAGTAAGTATGATGAAGGAAGGTAATGGTTAGGGTCAGTGCCTTTGGGGGCCTACCAGCTACACTCTTAGGGCTGTTTGGTGTCTTATCCAATGATTATTTCAAAAACACAGGAGGGCCCTTGCACTCTTGGAGCAGGCCCTTGTATCTGGATCCAAAGTGATTTAGAAAGGAGCAGAGGCTCTGTATTGCCTAGCTTTGACAAGATCAGAGGAATTGAGGGCATCTTTGGGAAACCTCTACAGGTACTAGGGACCTATAGATGCCTCAGGGCTGGGTGGCAACTGAGATGGAATTTTTGAGATAGCAATTTTGGGCTTAGCTGCAATTCTGCCTAAATGTCTTACTGGAGCTGGTCCTGAATTCTGTAGTATGCTGTCAGTTAGAACATGTTTTTGAATAGACTTAAATAACATCTCAATAATTTACCTTTCTGGTTAGAGCCCTTTCTCAAAAATGGAGATTCCTAACCCTCCCTACCAACTGTGGCTTGCTCCTAAAGTGGGAAGATATATATGAAGTTCCAATCGTTTTGACATGTGTAAGGGGTTAAGTTATTCTTGAACAGTTTATCGCTCATCAATTGTAATTAAATATGTTTATATTAAATTATGTGCTGTAATTAATGTAAAATCTTTTCGCCTGTGCTGTTATTAGAACCAGATGCTGAAGTATCAACAATATTTCAACATGACTGTGCTGCCTCGCCAGCTGTCTGACTGTAATTACTTTAATCTCAGCTTGTTATCTAATTATCACCTTTGTAAAGGGAAAAGTACTCTCTAATGCCTACTGATTGTTTCAGATGATGATGAAGAGCGTGAAACAGCTGTCAGATATCTTAGCCCTGCTTATCTACATTAGAAAACTTATTGGGAGGCCTACATTGCTTTAAACCTTCCTGACAGGAAGTGGGGAAGAGAAGGGGTTTTTCACCTTGTTTACCCTGGAAATGTAAAGCTGGTAATCAGTGGAGACAATAGAAATAGATGAAACAAGGTAAACAATTCCCGTTCCTAGGTAAAAAATAGCAAGGTAATGATATGGCACAAAGCATGAATCATGTATGAATTTGGTAGTGGGCTGTATATTTGTCTGTTTAAAACTTGTGTTTTCATTGTACTGCTGGAAAATTGGTCTTCATTTAGTTACATGTGTTGTCCCAAAACATGGTGGCAAAGTTTATTGTGTAGTTAATGAGTTTTATATAACACGTTATAGCAGCCTTCCATAATCTGAAGGGGGCCTACAAGGATGCTGGAGTGGGACACTTCAAGGAACTGTAGCAATAGGACAAGGGGTAATGGGTTTAAATTTAAACAGGGAAAGTTCAGGTTAGATATAAGGAAGAAGTTCTTTACTGCGAGAGTGGTGAGGCACTGGAATGGGTTGTCCAGAGAAGTGGTAAATGCTCCATCGCTGGCAGTGTTCAAGGCCAGGTTGCACAGGACCTCGGGTGACATCGTCTAGTGTGAGGCGTCTCTGCCCATGGCAGCGGGGTTGGAACTAGGTGACCTTAAGGTCCTTTCCAACCCAAACCATTCTATATAGATAACCCCTTCTCGGAGAATCTTGAGTGCTTTAAGCTCTGAAGAAATTACATCAAGCTGTGTATGATTTTCAGTTTTCTTTGGAGGCCTAATACTGGAGTAGTTTTAGAGAGCACTTGATATTGTGTAGCTTTTAAGGGCAAGACACATCCTCTGCATCTAAATAAAATTCAGGGGGAAAATAAAGGTAGAATGCTAAAGCAAAAATGTTACTAGATTACTCGATTAGTAAACTTTAAGGGTGTTTTTTACTTAAAGCTCTGCCTCTTTGGGGTTTATATTTGTTTCCTTCTGGTTTTCTGTCCTCCACCTCCAAACAATATTGACAGTGATGCTAGTTCAAGATTTCCTGGAACAGTCTGGATTTTAATTGAAGTATTTTATTTGGTGGCAGTAACATAATGGTAAGAAATGAAGCAATTCTATGATAATAGTAGTTGTAGCTTTTAAAAATGGAGCTTTAATAAGGCTTCGTGTGATTCACATCATTGTGAGTGCTGGCATGGTTTGAATGTTGCTGAAATATCTGAAAGTAGATGTGTCTTTCCCTGACACACTATACCATAGCAATTTGTCACTCTAACTATACAAAGAATAAAGATATATATATGTGTATATACAAATTTAAAGGGAAGGGAGATGATTTTTATGTGATTTTTCTCAGTTTGATATCAGGACATAACTCACTGGTTACACAAAAAAGGTAATTTTCTGTTATTGATTTAAAGTATTTGAGTATCTTTTTAGGAATAACGGATGAGGTCAAATGAGGCTGTGAAACACCATTTGGGATCTGCTGAGCACCTTCAACTTGTATGAAGGCTCAATGATACATGGAACTTCTTTGAAATTGTGTACAGTCCTACAAGGACTGTAGGAGTAGCCAGGTTTCAGGATGTGCTTTATTGGCCAAATGTTTAACAGCTGATTTTTTTCTCTCTTCCACATCAAGTTGTCCTTATAGCTCTAGTCTAGCTTGTACATAAAATGTGGCAGCTCCTAGAGGTACACAGTAATGTACCTCCCTTTAAAAAGGTAGTGCTTGCAGAATAATTGCTTGAGAAGAGTTACCTCTGTATGAAGTTTGGTTTAAGCATTGAGGTATAAATACTACAGATTATACATTTTCCTCCATGCTCAGGTATAAATGTTGAGTGTTTTTTTCAGACAAGTGTGCATGCTTTCATGAAATTATTCTTCGTTGTCATGCTGAAATAAGAAACATGTTGTTTTGTTTATGTGTATATATATATACTTGCTAAATGTGTGTGTATATATATACACTATACCTATTTGACATGTTGTTTGATTATTTGCGTGCGACTATAGAGCTGTAGGTGAAATTGTGATGCTTTTCAAGTTAGTGGGAGCACTGACTTTACTGTATACTGGATTTTGTTGTGTATTTAGAAGAGACTGAGAGGGATATGTTCAGTCCCTCTCTTGAGCTGTTTCTGTTAGTCTGCGACACAGACGCATGAAAGTTCATATAACTTATTGGCTGTCTTTAGATAAAATATTGGAGCACCAAAAATGAACTGTGACAGAGCAAAGTGTTTTCCTCAGCTCTTAAGACCTTTTTAAATTCTGCTAGCTCTTTGGATTAAAGGCTAAGCTGTTGAGGCTGGAGATGTTTACTCATCACAGGGAAATTATTTCAAAGGTCTGTGGATGAAGGCTTCTGGTATTTAAGAGTATCATCCTTTGTAAAGACAAGGATCAACAGAGGAATGTGCAACTGCAGGAATGAAGGAAACTGAAGGAAAAAGATTCTTGCTGCTTTCAGAGTTGGATTCCTCTGAGATAGGACAGTATCATACAGATGTAGGAAAGGAATATGTCAGCTTTCAGAGAACAGAAAGAAAGGTGCTGGGACGTAAATGAAAGGGAAGTAGTGGAGGACTTTGCCTGTTCATTGGCCAGGTAGTCTGGTCTGCTTGACAGCTACAGGTTACAGCAACAGATAGAAAAACCTAGTTTTTCTGTTCATAAACACAATATAGAATTGATTCAGTTTGCCAGTGGTACAGAAGTAGCTTTTTCAACTTTTGTGTGTTTCCAGAAAGCTGAGGAGAGGGAAGTTTTCAGTACTTATAAAACTGTGGGTGTTGATCAAGTGAATGTTGTATATGCCTGATGTTGCCTTGTAAGGCACAGTCTAAAATCAAGAATTTAGTTGCCTGCTTTACATGGCAGATTACTAATAGTGCTGCATTTCCAACTAGTGATTGATGGCCTTGATTATTTTTCTGTAATTAAAATAAAATATTGCAGTTTCCTTTAATAAGATTTTGGGTAGAAGAACCTCATTCAGTGTTGCTGTCTGTATCACATAGGTCTGCACAAGTGGTGAAAAGCTGGTGCAGCAGGGCTTGGAAGTAAGGCTGACAGCTTAATACATTGTGTGAAAATTGGGGCCGAAGGTCACCAATCTCCTGGTACACAAATCTCCCTCTGAGAATCTCATTTCATTCAGACTATCAGTTAGATTAGAAATACCCTAATTATCCCACTGAAATTAAATTACTTTATGTAAGGGTGATATAATGAACAACCATAAAGAAGCTATACAACCAATCATCCTATTAGTCACAGCAAGACTAGACTATACACTAAATGGCTGTGGTTTGATTATTGTGGGCTGGTCTGTGCCACATAAACTGGGAGGCGAGGGAGGGAGAGAAGGACCAAAGTGAATATTAGTTTTGATTTCTTTTTCTATTTTACTGGAAGAACAAAAAATAATTCATAGTGCATGTCTTCTAGGTGAAAAAGATGAAAGGTTGGCTGTCAGAGCAGACAATGAATTAAAGAGATGATCAAGGTCTTAGGGCACAGTGAATTATGTGGCTACAGAAAGCAGAAGGAAAACTATAGTAATGCAGGTAGGCTGCTCCAGTACCTCAGCTAGCAAACTTTGTCACAAGGTCACTCTTACCTAGACACACTTGCAGACATGCACAGTCATCACTGTTAGAGGAACGTGAGGGTTTAGCTGATAGTGAACTTCAAAAAGCAGAATACTTTAACGGCTGGAGAAGATCAACCATTAAGATATGGTATTTTCAACTTACTCTTTAAGTCTGGTTTAATCAAGGACTAAAAAACCCATTCTGTTTTAGGAGGTGCCGCAGTGTACTGGCTGAACCAGTGCGTGCATTGACAAGCCCATAGTGGGTGTTTATTTCTATCAGAAAAGTCACTACTGTGAGTTGTGATTTTCTGTTTAAGGTGGAAATATCTGTACAGATATAAAAGGATGCAGAGACAGAAAAACATTTGCTTATCTCTTAGAAGTTAAGAATTGCTTACTGAGCAATCATTTTGAAGACCTAAGAAGTACTGCTGCATAAGGACAGACAACTGTTTTGAAAAGGCAGAAGATTTTCAGAGGCCTGCTTGATCTAGATTTGCTTATTTTAATTGCCATACTTCAAATACTCTATTTAGCATGAAAGGATAATTAATAATCATTTAAAATCCTACATATCTTAATGGAATGGATACTGTGAGCTACTAACGTCCAAAAACTAGCTAAAGAAAGGGGTATTTATAGCTGGAATTAATTCAGGTGTAAATGTCACATGACTATTTTGAAACGTGGATATAGAGAAGTTTCCTAGAAAACAGAGGAAAAGCAGGAATGTCTTACTACTTTGATCTTCTCACAGTTTGTCTTTATTTGGCTTATTTTGTGCTGTGCTACAGGGCAGTGCCACTTTGCTGAAGTTCAGTTCTGCACAGATATGAACTGGGTGTTGAAAGAATATAAATTGGGCTCCAAGTAATGTTTCATGAAACCTTTCTAGTCCAGAATATGATGTTCTGTAAAGGAAGATGTTAACTTTGTATTCCATTTTTCTGTTAGTAGTTTTATGCTATCAGTTAATAATATAAAATGTGTTATGAGATGCTGCTGGCCTGTGTAGTATTTCCCTGAGATTTATATTTTTTCTTTTGGAGTTCACTGTAAGAACTAATTAAAGTGTGCTATGTGTTATTCAGGGTTTACCTATTAGCAATCATATAATAGAATCATGTTTTGGAAACTATCTGAATACTCTGAATTTTACATGAAAATATTCCTTTAAAAGAAAAAAAAAACATTCTAGGATTTAGTTCAGTTAAGTATGGGATTGTAAAATCCCTCATTTGAATGTGAATAGAATGAAAGTAGGAAATGTGCAATTTCTGTTGATCAGTATTGAAAAGCATCATCTATGATGATCTTGACTGGTGTGATGAAAGTTCTAGTTCTTCAACTCAATAGGTAATCTATCTATGCACTGGAAACTAAAATCAATTTTCTTTTTTTCAGACAATGCAGAAATCAAATATTTTGGTTATCATGCCATTTAGGGAGAGGTGGGAATGGAGGAAGAATAGTTTCTATTAAGTGGTGAAATTAGTCAATCAGTTTGATGTCAGGAGACAGTAAGTCAGAAATCAACCTGTGTGGAATCTTTGGGGGAATAAAAACTGGCTATAACTGACTATACGTGACTTCTTTCCAAGTCTGAGGGTAGTTAGAAACTGCGGCACTTAAATTTTCATTAAAAAAATTTGTGACATTGGAGTTTTCAATTTAAGAAAATTATCTTAGCTGCAACTAATATGCAGCACTTTAATAATGGTGTCTGGAAGAAGCAGATTTTTCTCAATTGCTTTGAGCAGAGATTCACACTGGTTTTGTAGATTGCTATCTGAAAACCTATTGAAAAATCTTCAATTTTTGCTATGCTCCCTTCTGCATATTCCTTAACATTTGTGTGTGATTAAGAAGTGGGGTTGGGGTGTGGTGGTGTGAGAAATTAATACCAAGCCAGCTGGTGAAGGAAAATAGCTGTAAATGATAGTGCTTTTGAAACTAAATATGTCAAAAGTGTAAATTGTTCTTTCTAAATTATGATTATGGAGTTGCACAGTCAGTAACCTGTTCTGTGGGGGCTTAGAGAAATCCTACAGAATAACCTTGCTTTAGTAGCTGAACAGCTGGAGAGAACCATCAGGTTTGTCAAGGATCCTCAGTAAACATCATTATGATCATTGAAACTGATGCCCTGCTCTGGAGATAAGTTCAATACTATGAAACTTACTTCACATAACTTCCTTTATGCTTGGATCTCCCAGAGCCATTGTGCAGACTGCCATGGACTCCTCATACAGGCAGGCTTGTATGCCAAGCTGACATACTGTGTAGTAAGATCAGTCTTCTTAAGATCTTAGGCTTTTGAAAAACATCAATTTCACCATTTGTGTGAAGTTTCCTGTAACATCTATTTCATGTAGGTGCCCTATATGATCCTTTAGAGAAGAGGAGGGGGAAAGTGTCTGGAACAGGGTGAACAGTACACCTGAGCACATTTTATCCCACTGTGTCAAAGCCAGAGGAATGCAACAGTGCAATAATTAAATGGATGAGTGATAAGCAGCATCTGGGTAGATGGGATTTTTAGAAAATGAATGCAGAAGTATTTAATGGTGCAGCCTAAAATCTTTCATGAGTACACAAGTTTATTTAATGAGCTATTTTAACATTAAAAAAGATCATATTTGGTAAGTATTTATAGGAGATGTATTAGTGTAGCAAGTAATTATGTTGCTCTCTGGGACAAAGAAAAAATTTGTACAAGATTTGACCTGTGTCAAGTTAGCATTGATTATATAAGAAATTAAATATTGCAAATGAAGAACTCAGTTGAATTTGAAGCTTACGTTGGGCATGCTTCTGGAGTGGGACCATGTTCTTTTGCAGATTGGCAGGGCTAGGGTTTTTAGCAGTTTCCTGGAGAGAAGGTAATGGATTGAATAGGTACTCTCAGGTTGCAGCTTTTAGTGTTTTCACAGTAATGGAAAGAAAAATCAGTAAGGAGTCCAGTACAGGCAAACAGCCTGGGATGTTATACAGTGTTCTCAATTCACACTGTAAAACTTATGCTAGACCAAAATTAGTTGCACTTGTTTTGAAAAAGCCTAAGATGTATGTATGAAAAGTTCTACTTTTCGAACTGGCATTTTGGTTATCAAATTTAAGCACTAATCTGAAGTTTTGATTTGTCTAATGTTGGCATTTAGGATGGCTCATGTTGATGCTTTCCAACTGCCTACAAGATTAAATCATATCAGCTCTCCTGTGCAGATCATTATTGAAAGGAATAGCTTGTATTTAAACAAAATTGTGTCAAGGTGTAATTGTTCCTGTGCATCTGTGACAGCATGTCTTGCTTGCAGTGTATCGGGAACATGAGTTCCTTTATACTTCAGCATCCAAGCAGAGATTTCGATTTAATTTGTGTGCTACAGGTTTTTGATTGCGAAGCAAAAGAATTACGTCTCATCTGTTTTTCTAGACAAAATGGTATATGTACTTTCTTGCTCTGTGTTCTTGCTGTGGTGGATTTCAGAACGGTATCTAAGTTTTAGGATTCTGACTTTTTAGAGAGAAAGTGTTTAACCTGGATTTTTTTTGAGTAACATTCACTGCATGAATTCTCCTGATCATAGAGCTTTTTCAGTAGCCAGGTAACGTACTTAATGCTATGGAGTTTGTTGTATGTTGAGGTAGAGGTGGTTCTCTTTCTTGTGGTTAATCCAAATAGCAATTAGCCCTAGTATGATACAAGAAAGGCGTTTGATTTTGAAGCTAAAGGTTCATGGTTCTTCACCTAGTTCTTCATATATTAATTTTGCTTGTATCTATATCATAGGAATGCTAGAAAAGGGAGTTAATCCAAATCTGAAGACTTGGATTGACAGAAAGTAAATGTAAAATTCACGCAGATGTTTTAATGTACAAATACAGAAAGTTTTAACGAAAGAGAAAAAATCCCCTAAATATTTTAATATGAAGATAGAATATGTAAATATATTTAATAAAAATAATATATCTGAGACTAATGTGTAGAAGACAATTTGATGGTGCTAGGTATTTTAAATAAAACTAAACCTCTTTCCCTTCCTGGGATACAGGATGCTTCCTAGGATAGACCATTTATCTGACCCAGCAGAACATTGTATGTGTTCAGAAGAGAAGCTGCAGCGTGATAAGCCAGGTCTTTCCTCTTTGGCCGCTGGCACTGTTTGCACAAGCACTTCATTCCTCTATCCTTCTGCACTTCAGATGCAAGAGAGAGGATGAAGCAGCTCCTTGAGTTTATGCAGATGTATTTGAACTTTCCCTTCTAATGAGAGCAGGAGAACCTCCAGATGACATAAGAACTGATTTTCTTGTTTTATCTGGACTTTCTGGAGCAAATCTAAAGGGATGAACATGCTCTAGCTTTGCAAAAAGTGCAGGAGTGGTAGCTACATGAAGTTTCTTACGCCCCATCAAGTCTGCCAAGTTTAATCTGCCATTACAGAAAGAAACCTGCCTGTGAAATGGTTAGGATTGACTGACAACACTTAACTAGCCACTGAGAATGATTTTGTCTTTGTAGTACAATTCATGTCTTTCCATCATGTCTGTGTATGTAGTGTCTTCAAATGAATTTGAGTGATGAATACTAGCTTTATGAATGTGCTTTATTCTCTGTAATACTGTAACTGATTGCTGCTCATCTGGACTTGTCACTAGTGTTCACAACTGTCTGAAACTGGCACTTGGCTGCAGTTAGTTAAACTACTGCCTGGGGGAAGTGGATTTTTTTTGTTATTTCAATCCTAAGCAAAATTTTTGGGTTTTATTTTGTGATCACCCATGAATATTTACTTCTGGTTGGCTAAGTGGCAGTTAGTTTCCTTATTTTCATTTGTGATTTGTCAGAGTAGATGCTGATTCAATTTCTATTCTCTTGGGCATTGCTCAGTAGTGACGAAAGTCAGAAATATCAGAAATACTGGTATTTGTAAAAGTATTACTCTCTACATATGCTATGGGTATGTGTTAGACATTTCCCTATGACATGAGAAACTGAAATGAAGTCTCAAGCTAGGAGCAAAAATTCATCTTCATTTCAGGAGAAACTTCTTATTTTTCCACTTCCTAGTTGATTTATATGTAGCTCAACAGCTACATATAAAAAGCTGTGAAATGCAGCATCCCGAGGAAGCAAAGTAGAAGGCTCTGCTGCAACATACATAAAGTTAGGTGATAAAATGTATAGAAATTACTGCTATTATTGTATTACTGCACTGTTATGTGTAATTTATGTGCTCAAAATGATGACTCCTTTTCCTTCCAGTCTCCATGTTTGCATTTGCTTGCTTTTGATTTCATTCCTGATGCTAGTTTTATATTGAAGCTGAAGTGCCCCTTGCATGTAACACTTTTCCAGGTGCTGCCTACTTTCACACCTGCAATGACCATTATTTGCATTTCTAATGGAGTAAAGTACTAAGGACTAAATTCTGTTACCTTTTCTACCAAGATTTGTTTTGAAAATTATGCTCATCTAAAAGGAAATATGTTGGAAACTTCTGAAATATGTAGAATCAACCTAAAAAAACCCCACCAACCTCAAAATGGGCAGTAAAAGGAAGAGGCAGACATTTTGGGCTTGTCAAAGGCAATGGTCTGAGATTTCTTCTCTGTTTACACCACTTCTGACACAAAATAATTCCTACCATTTTCATGGAGTTTCTCTGCAGTTATAGTAGTGTGTATAAGAGACTTAAATAATGTAAATGCTAAGGAGTTTTTACCTGGTGGGTAGGCTTGCTGCACTGCTGAGCCAGGTAAGACGCAATCATTGTCATAATTAATGAATGTAAGAGTACCTAAATCAGAATTCTTGTGGTTGAGAAAAGGCTTCTTCCTAAAAATACTAGCCAAAAATAAAAATTGTAGAAGAAATGGAGCTTGCGGGCAAGTGGGAGAAGTTCATATATACGGACATACAGGGACAAGTTGTCATTGTGGACTCACATGGCCATCTTTGTGTGCTCCATCTGGTATGCAATGTGCTCATAATGTTTGTCTTAAGTGAGGGGAGGAAATGTAGGAGCTGTATTAATAACCAAATACAGACCTCCTCCCTTTGATCTTAACCATTTTAATGAAATGTTTAAGTGCATTTGTTACATTGGTGGTGTTAGTGTTACAAGTTATCTGCTTTTTTGTGAGGAGAGATGCTCATTTTAGCTGCTGAAAGATGGCGTGGGTCAAGGAAAGAACCACAGAGGTCGCTCAGTTATTACTGTAGGCATCTGCACAGAGCTTGAGAGGCCTTGGTTCACAGGTCAAACTGCTTTTTATGTCCCATTCTCACAAATTTGATTTTGCACATATTTAGTTCCTTTTAAGTGTAGAGTTGCTGTAAGTCTGTCAGTTAGTTACCTGGGGCATCGTAAGGGTTTGAGTCTAATTGGTGGTAGTGATTTAGAATTAGAAGCCAAGGTACAAAACATTATTTCATACAGCCACCAAATGTAGCATGCAATACTCAATGATAGTAAAAAAAAAAAAAAAAAAAAGGCCATTTTTGTTTCAAGTCTTGTCCATTCATCAATCCTTGTCCATCCTTCTGTTCCCTTCCCAAATCAGCAACGTCCCCTCCCTGCCCACCTGGCACCAGATGTGCTGTCAGGAACTCCTGTATGTCCCAAGTCCTTGGAACGGCAGAATGCCGGCACTCCGGTGCCATTCACCTGGAACAGCTTAGCCCTCACCAGCTGCAGCCCCGTGATTGCCTCACCCGCCTCGGCGCGCCGTGCCACTACCCTGTCAATGGCTTGTCAATTCAGCTTAGCTGGGATTTTGACTGACTGGAATGAGGGGAGTGGGAGTGGGGTGGAGGCGAATGGTTAAAATTAATTGCTACATAAGAAAAAATTGAAAGATAATTATTCCTGCTTCCCTGTCAGTGCTCGAGGGTAGATGACCTCATTAATTTGCAGCTTGTACACAATTCAATTACTAGGAGATGGAAAATACATTTTTAATTACCTCGGTGGCTTGTGCTCCATTCATCTCCATTTGCATGGCTTTTTTACTGTTGTGTTCTGAAGTAGCATGGACTTACTAAGGTTACCATAAAACCTTGCTTCTTGTTACAATTATTCTTATTTGGGGTAGGATATTAATTTGGTGAGATTAACCCTTTGGTGCCAAGTGAATTGGGAGGTCCTGTGCTGGCACTAATGTGTTTTAAGTTAGCTTGGCATGTCAGGATTTTTAAACTTACGGTGTCAAATAATTATGTCGAGTAACCTTGTTCCTTTGTGTGTTTTGTTGCTACATATTTTAAGAACGCATTAAATTGGTGCATAATAAGTAGATCACCCTATTAGACAAATATCATATCTATGTATGTCATGGGAAAGGATTTCCTCTGTAATTTTAAAGAACTATTATGTCATTTACCGAATTAATGATGACTTAATTGTTTCAAATACATAGTTAGACAATGATTTTAATGCATGAGTTTTTAAAACTGTCAGTAGTGTGTTGAAATGTACAGTACACGTGGAAAGAATATTTGTTCATCAACAATCACTTAATTTAAAACTACTGCAGTACTGAAAGTCTTGGATCTCAGCGCTGAGGAATCTTGTGACAAGGTTTTCTCAAGAAAGACTTGGCAAGGATTAGAGTGTGCTGCAGTTTAAGATTAGTGGTTGTTAGAGTTGCATCCAGCAACTACTAGAAAAAGATTCAAGAACTGATATTGAGTCTTTCAACTCCTGCCAGTCGCAGCGTGACACAGACTGTAATCCCTGCTCTGATGGGGCATGCTGCGTTGATGGGGAAGGTAGCTACAGGCCACATTATCTAGCTGGCTATAATAAGGAAGTGCTGAGACAAGTTGTGATGTACAGAAGTATTAAGTGGTGGGAACAGAATATGTTTTATATTATCTCTATCTGGTCACTATTTTGCTCTGCAAAACCACAGCAAAAAAATGGGGCATAATGCAGGCATTCTTGGGCTGATATAAACTTCACTGTGAATATATTAGTCCTATTTAATTCTCTAAAGAGCATTAAAGCAAAGTAAGACGCGTTAAAAGGCTCCCTGTCAGAGACCCTTTAATAATATTCCAACTAAACTATTAGTCCATGGTGTGATCTTAGCTGTGATCTGCAAATCAGGGTCACTGTGGGAGATCTCTGAGGATGTGGTGGCAATGGTTTAGACAGCCAAACTTCCTCTTGCTGGTTAGTGCCGCGATGTGATCCACCAAGGGACAGTGAGATTCAAGCTCCTTCTTACTATACAGTAACATTTAAGATGTTTATTCTGCAAAATTGCAGTTTGGAAAAAAACAAAACAAAGGACAAAACCATGGTTGGACTAATACATGCCTTAGCATAGCAAACTGATTGTGACAGTTTTTGTCAAAGATATCTTTTAAAGGAAGAGACACATCGCTGAGCAGATTTAGGGTTAGGTTTGATGGGACCTAGTGCCAGCAAAATCTCCAGTGCAGCCAAAGTTCATGGCATTTGCATGAGATGCTATGCCTGTTACCAGGTATGCTATGTTACTGTAACATATAGCAGTGTTTCTATTGTTCTTTGCAAGATAAACAATAACTTTCTTGGTTTGTTAACAACAGTCAAGCCAAAAGATTTAACACAAAGTATATAAACATCTGAAGAATATTGACTGTACGTTGAAGCAACTATGACCTGAATATAATGTTTGGAGGAAATCAACATGAGCTTAGTTTGCTTGGAATACACCCTGAAGCCTTCTTCTCTTCCTCCATCCATTATTTTTATTATTACATCAGTATCTGCTGGTCAAAAAAAATTTAGGTCATCTGAAATATTTATAGGGCTTCAGTGCCTGTCTGGCCTGTCAAGTCTTCAAAATGTGTGTGGCAACAGCAGGACTTTTTATAGTGCTCTGACAGTGCTCCCGTTAAGGGAAAATGAATATAAATGGTAAGACAAAAATTGGAAACTGACTTGAATGTGACATTTGGCCCAACATCGGTGATTCTGTAGTGTTAATGTACTTTCAGATGACACAGGTAAAGCCTTTCAGGATCTAAGGAGGGAGGCTGATTCAACTTGAATTTCTTTGTGCATTTTTTTTTTTTTTTTTTTTGTTAAGCACCCCTTGCCCTCACCATTGAGCAGCAGGGCAGGTTTCTGTCCTCTGCCACCTACAAAAATATTACGGGTACTATCTGCAAAAAATGGATCCTGTCATGATATCTAGGTCTGCTTTTTTCCTTATCCTGTTTGAGAAACTATTTTTCCTGACAGTTTTTGTCTCTTGTTCTTCTGAATCTTAAAGTGAGTTTGTGGTGGACAAGTGCCACTTAAGACTTCTACTGTCATGTACAGGGATATTCCTCCCAATTCACCAGACTTTATTTATGTGAGCTTGTGTGTGTTTGTGATACAGCTTTGTTCTCTTATATGTTTGTTTTGAACTGCAAATGGTGGTGAAGAAAGTGAGACTTTTTTTTTTTTCCCTCTCATTTTCAGGAATGAACCATAGAATCCCAAATGGGTTTAGGTTGGAAGGGACCTTAAAGCTCATACAGTTCTAACCCCCTGCCATGGGTAGGGACAGCTTCCACTGGACCAGGTTGCTCCAAGCCCTGAACATGAACACTGGCCTTGAACGCTGCCAGGAACGGGGCAGCCACAGCTTCTCTGGGCAATCTGCGCCAGCACCTCATCACCCTCACAGGGAAGAACTTCTGCCTTGTATCTAATCTAAATTTCCCCTCTGTCAGTTTAAAGTTTCTTAGATGATCTTGAATCTGATCTTCTACAGCGGGTGGTTCTTCATTCTCCCAGTACTGGCTTTTGCCTCCTGTGTCTTGGGCAGCATGATAGGAAGGACCTCTGGTCAGTAAAGACTGAGGCAAAAAAGTCGTTAAGTACCTTTTCTTTTTTTTTATTTTCTCTCCCCCGATTGTAATAAGTGATATTATATTTACTCTTAAATTACTATAGGATTCAGTTATGATATCAAATATGCACTATTGTCCAATTATTGCGTTTAATTATGGTAAGGAAATTGCAGTCTCACAAAGTATGCAGTTTAAAGTTCTCAATCTTGAGCGAGCCGCTGTTGATATAAATTACAATACGTCTTGTTTAAATTGCAAAGCCCAGTTATCTTTTACTACTGCACAAAAACGGTTCATTAGAAGGATTTAGAAAAAAAAACCCAACCCATATAAAGTAAAAGAATATGCCGTTAGAAAATGTTTCACACATAATCTAGCTAATTAACATAATAAATTGCAGGGAACCATACTGGAATATCATATAATTAAATAAATTCCATACGGGCCACATAAGTTAATGTTTTCTTTTTGGAAAATTGTATGCCTTGGCAAATAAAATATTCAGAGGATTAACTATAAAGAAAAAATGGCTTTGTGCAATTATTTTCTCGTGTAATTTGAATTAGACATAATTACATTTCCTAAATATGAAAGGAAAATATGTGATCTATAGAGAACAGACAACACCACCGAGACAAGTCTGTCTTTTTTTCCTGACCCATTAAGTGACAATTATGATACTTGTGTTAAACATCTTAGAAGTGGCATAAACTTGTCATAACTCTTCAGTTTTTCTGCTTGAAAAGATCATAATAGGAAAAGCTCTTGTTCTTCTGTTTTTAAATGGGGTTCAGACTATCACTTGTGCAATAGAAAAAGTTCATAGAAAAATGTAATTGTATCTATACTATTTTCATCATATACATAAACCAAAGGAGTGCTCTTTTTGCAGCTCCAAAGCCACACAGCCTTCTGGAACATATTGCTGTAAAGCCCTCTAAAATGCATGTATGCTTATGTCCTGTCATATGCCACTGGTAACTGCCTGAGTGATTTCAGTGGAAAACACACCTGGAATCAGCAAATGTCCAGTGTGGTTTTAATAATTCTGTTTTTTACTATCTAAAAAAACATGCTTCAGAATACTTCATATACTTGCAGAGAGCTCTGTTACCTCAGTTCACACATATTCCATGTATCAGCGCATATCCTATGAAGAATATTTTATGAGCTTGGGGATCTACCCATGGGGTTTACAAACTTTGCCTACTAGTTATGTTGTTCCTTCTGTGTTTAGATTGAATCCTTCATGCTATTGAAAGTATAACTGCTCACCTATTCTTAGATATGAACCATACATTTTGGCTTTTGCATGGAATTTATCCATGGATCACCTACTTATGATTTTTGATGTTGTGATAAAAAGCAAGTTATGAGAGCAAATTATAATTCTGCGGCTTAACTAAATAGTTGCTGAGGTAACTTCATTATTATTTATCATTTGCTTTTTGATAGGAAGTAGTCTTATGTGAGGTGAATAGATGGATGTCTTTGCTGAAATTCTTCAGTGTCACATGGTGGTTCTTGGTTCTTACAGATCCCCAGTTTTCTCTGCCAAGAGACTTGGAGGTGTCATGAAAGATGCCCTTGTTTTCATGAAATTTTAATGCCATTTTGTTTCTGAAATGCCCATTGCAAAGACACACAGGGAAATTCTGTAAGAAGTCCCTCTCCATGTTTCTTTTGGCCCTTTTAGGCACTGGAAGCTGACCAAAGGTTTCCTCGAAGCCTTCTCTTCTCCAAACTGAACAAGCCCAGCTCTCTCAGCCTGCCTCCATTGCAGAGGCACTCCAGGCCATGGAGCATCTCTGCAGCCTCCTCTGGACTTGCTTGAGCAGGTCCATGTCCCTCTTGTGTTGGAGGCCCTAGATGAGAAGCGATCTCTGGAAGCCATCTAATCCAGTCTCTTGCTGAAGGCTGAACTAACTCAAAAGCTGTATTAGGTTGCACAGGGCTTTGTGCAGTTGAGTTTTGGAGAAAAAAAAAAAAAAAAAAGACATGGAGATTACAACATCTTTCTCGTTTCCTGTTTTATCTGCTCATCTCATGAAGGATCACCAGCTCCTGCTCCAGACTGTCCCCGTTACTGTGGATGTTCTTGGAATCCACAGAGGGTGTTGCTGTAAGCTTCTTTTGTGCTGCAAACTGGAGATGAGTGGGACCTGAGGTCTGGTGGCTCAAGCGTAGTAGGTGGATATAGCGGCTTGATTTCTAATAAGCTGCAGGTATGGTCACCTTCTTTTTATTCAGAGAGAATTCCCTGTCTTTCTGGCTTTACTGACATAAAATAATTAATATGTCAAACCTAGAAAGGTAGGGGACCACTTCCCACTCACAAGACCTTCATTAGTTTGTCAGTTTATCTTTGTGTAGAGCTTGGATATGCTATTCAGGTAAGAGGCAGAAGGGGTCTTTTTACCTGAAGTGGTTGATCTGAACCCCATGTGACTACATTTTTTTAACTTGCTGAACATGAGAGGCCTTACTGACAGTTTAATGATGCACAAAATCAGACATTTGCTACTCTGCCTTCCTGCTCTGCTGTTGACTTTCAGGCTTTGGTGGCCTCATGGGACCCACCTCTGTGTTTTAACTGTGTGGCTGGTACCTCTCAGTGCCTCTCTGCGCTGGAAATGACTACTCCCCTGTAGGATGCGTGGGACACCATGGTGTGGAGGAACTCCCATGTGTGAAAGCCTGATCCAAAATCTGCTGAAGTTGCTGAGAATTTCTCTTTCTCTTCCAGTATTACTTAAGCCAGGTCCTCCGGGCTGTGATTTTTGTTTGGCTTGCCAGTTTTATGCGTTTAAAATATCACCTCTTTTATTCACCTTTGCCTTGTCTGTTTGGCGCCTGTCCTAATCCTCTTATTTCTGAAAAAGTAATTGGCATGGGCAATACTTTGAGGCACAGGAAGAAGCTTTGAGCTGTTTGTTCTCTTGCTAAAGCAAATGACACAATGGAAAAACAACATCAAGACATGAAAGGGAAGGAGGGGAGGAGGATAAGAAGGTGGTGGTAGGCAAGGGCAAAGGGAAGCAGAGGATGGTGAGGGCCTGACGATTGCCAGCTCCCTTGCTCCGGCCTTACACTCCTGAAGCAGGGACTTGGGATCTTGCTCTGCTCCTGTTTTGTTCTGTTTGCTGGCCTCTTGGCTCAGGATGTTTTGTCTTCTCTATATTTCAAAGCTTTGTGGTAAATAATCAATTCAAACCAGCACCAAGTCTCTCCTTCTGCAATTCTGAGAACCCATTAAATTATATTGTTGGGGGAAAACAATAGTTGTGCTAATCATGCTCTGTGCATGTGCATCTTAATTTCCCCAGAGACCAGAATATGAATTTTTACTAACATGTTAATTTTGTGTGTTAATCAGTAGCTGTAGGCCGAATGAATGGATTGACTATGTAAAACTGTTTGATATTGAAACAACTCCTTTTGACCCACTCAAATTGGCTCCATTCCCCTAAAGACGGTTAAAGTTAATTAAGCACTCAATAGGTTTATGGTGTTTAAATTAAAATATATCACTCCTCATTGTGTAGTCATCAAGCGAGGCCGGCTCCTTTCCCTTCCCCTTCCCCCGCCCCCCCCGCCTGGTTAAATGGCCTCACCACAGCGCGCCGCTCCTCGCCCCTCCGCGGAAAGCGCAGCGCTCCGCCAGGGGACGCCGTAGTGCTGCGCTTGCTGCGCAGGGGCGGGGTCAGGACGGCCGCGCCTCCGAAGGTGTAACACCCCTCCCCACCTTCCAACTGCCCCCCTTCTTTTGCATTCAATTCCCCTCTGCAATTAAACCTCTGTGATGAAATGCTAGAGCCCTGGGATGTATGTTTACTGAGAAATAACTGAAATTATGCATGCAAAATATATAAAATAACACTTAACACTTCCTTTTAAAAAGATGCCTGGAAAGCTGTAACAATTGATGTGCTGACTTTCCCTCTGGGCCCTTTGAAAGGGCTGATGGTGGCTGGGGGTTGCGATTGCTGCTTTTCAGAAGCCATGACAGTTACGTTAAGATCTCTGAAAATAATTGTATAATAGGTAGAGTGCAAAAAAATGAGATAATGGTAATTCTCTAAGGAATACACGCTTTAAATTAAAAAGCCACATTACTGCTGATGTGAGCATTATAGTAATGCGTGTATGACACAATCCTCAAAGCTCTTTCTTCTTCCTTAAGTTATTTACTTCATCCTTGCAAGTGAGGGCTATGTGGTGCCCTGGAAGGCCAGTACAGTGCACATGGATTCCTTGTTTACTCAGAAAACAATGAAAACAAAAAGCCACAGTGCCTTTGGCAGGTTTTATTTAGGAGAATTTATTTTATTTTAATTAGAAGCTGGGTGCTTGTAGCTAATTAGAGCTATTTTTGTTAATATAAAAAAAAAGGAGGGGGAGGGAGTGTTAAAAAAAAACCTTGAAAAAAAAGCCAATCAAATCAAAACAAAAAAAAAACCAAACAAGCAAACTCTAACCTCAAAAACACCACAGCACCAAAGCAAGCCCAAACAAACAAAAAACCCCAACAAACACAGCATACACATCCTCAACATTTCAACTGTAGTAACGTGCTTGTATGCAAGAGTTTAGAGGCAGAGGCAGTATGTGTTATAGTTGTAGATACTTGACATTCTCTGAAACAGTCAAGCTTTTGGAGTACACTTTTCGTGAATAATCTGCCTTTCCTGTGAGGCAGAAAAGACCATTTTGAGTTTGGGAAGGCTTTATATGGCTGTGCCCTTGGTGTCTGAAGCCCTGGGCATCTGCAGCAGCAGTGGAGTGCTCCTGCTACTGTGCTGCAGCCCCCTCTCAGGTGGGAATGAAGTAAGATCCCTCAGCCCTTCCTGCCCAGTTCACCCTTGATGACAGCTCATCTTTTATACTACTTTGGTAAAGCTCAGGCTGCAAACCTTCTCCATGCTTGGCTTAACTGTTAGTGCTTCATGTTTAAGCAACAGAATTACACGTTGCTCTAACTGCCCTGTCATTGTTACAGAGAGGCTTGTCAAAAGCTACCCTATTTGTCAGATGCCCCTTGTAAACATAGAGGCTAAAAATGATTGTCTTTATGCTGGTCCTCCTTACCTAGAAAACATTTCTGCATTCTTCAAAAACTAGAAATGCTGTATGAAGATAGAGGAGTGATCTGTCCTCTATCTAGGAGGCTAGAGAAATTAGCAGCAGCTTAAATTCCCAAAGTAGCATGCCATCATAAAAGAAATGGATTGCCCTGAAGGAGAAGGAAGCATGCCACTTGTGTCAGTCAAGTATAATACTTGCTTTCGAAATACCTATTGGCTGTGTAAGAACCCACGCATGTCTATATTTCATAAATGGTAAACATGGTAATGAAACCCTATAACATGCCTTTGTAACAATTCAGATTGATTTACCAGTCTGAGAGCCTCATGTTCTTCTCTTTACTTTTCCAAAACAGTTAACATTGTACCTTTTGTGCATGTTGGTGTATGTGCAAGCAACTCCTTAATCTTGGATGGTTTATGTGTATGTAATTTCATAAGATGAGCAGAGTGACATACTCATCTGTTCCTAGTTCTCTGTGCAGAACTGTGGAGGAGAGCCTTAAGAGAATGTCAAAGCCTGCTTTTGAGAGGCACAGCTGACAAGTACCGTTTCTGTTGCAGCATATTTCTACCTTTCTTCAGTAAACTGATTCCTAGTGTTTCTTAAATGTACTTCATGTTTCCCCATCTGTGCAAGCTAGGTCTGTTGAATCACTGCTGGGCAAATGAGCCAGAGGCAGGGCTATTGTAACTGCATCTTCCACGGTGAAAGCCAAGAGATGACTTCTTGCCTTCTGTACCCTTTTACAGAGCAGTCTGCTTCATTAAATGTTGGTGACAGGAGAGGATGAGGTCTGTGAAATGCTACTTCCTGTTTCAAGTCTTTAGTTCACATTTACAGCTGTCGCCACAGAAGGAAAATGACTTTTTTACGTGTAAGCTTTCACAGTAGTGCTCAGAGGGCTGATATGTGTGCTTTACAGTTCTGGATGAGGTTAGATTGTCTCTGCAGGAAGAACCTAGTGTAGTGGACAAACAAAGTGGTTTTATTTCTTAGATATCTTCAGATATGATTGTATCTACAGTGGGGATTTTATCCAGCAGGGTAGCTGTGCAACTGATACAAGTACCTGATAAACAGGGGTAAATATTACTACAAAATGTGTCTTTCTTTTTTTTACCTTACTACTGTACTGCTTGAAATCAGGACTAGAGCATTGGTATAGATGACAGTACACAGATACTTTATTTCTCAAGGAGTTGGTGTTCTGCTTCTCTGCCCACCATAACCTAGCCATGAGGTCAAAAAACTTGCAGGATTTTTCTTTTCTTTCCTTTTTGTCTCTTCGATAGCACCAGCCCAGTTACAGTTGTTCTGTGAGCCTATATTCAGTATCAAGATTTTCATGCAGCAACAGTTCACCCAGATAGGAAATTTACCTTGCAGCAGCAAAATCAAATTAAATAAGTGAAACCAGGGATTTCAGTAATCTCTTCAGAGCAGCTTTGTAATGTAAATGAGTTTGATTGCCACTGATAGTCATTTGCTAGAAGAGCTTGAGCATTTTGGAGATGGCACCTAAATACCATTTGGAAGGTTCATTGGCTGCAGAATGGTGCCTTTGCTGGTTTTCCCATGCTGAAGGACAGCTATCTCCAGGATGCCTACATGTGCATGGAGACATGAGCAGCTGAGTGGGCTCGGACTGGCAGAAGTCAACGTGGCTCAGCGGGGACACGAGCTGTTATCTGTTTTTTCTTGCCTGCAGTTAGTCACTGCATGAGAACCTGACACATAACTGTTGGTTAGGTGGTTTTGAAGAGAAACAAATTACTTGATAGCCTGATGAGCACTCTGGCCCACGGGAATAGGAGAAAGCCATGTTTTTTTCCTTTTCTTGTGTTTTTGGTTGGTTTGTTTTGTTTTTTTTTTAATTATTAAATTATCTTGAATCAGAATATTTAAAAGGAAATGGACTATTCTGATTCTATTGAGTGTAAGCATTTTTTTTTCTCTCCTTCTTTAACTTTGTGTCTAACTTGATTAAAGGGCAGTGCAACGAAGAGTTGGAGTTTCATGTGCAGATTTAGCCAAGGCATAGTGTAGAAACCTCATTTGCAGAGCTTGCTCTACAGCTGACTTGGATTTACTCAGCTAATCTGCCTCTTCCTAGTGTACATCCCTGTTAAGAAGGCATACATATACTAAGTATGCATGATATGCTGGTAGGGTCTTGTCTGCTTCAGAAATCAAACATGTAAAAATTGTAATAGCTGTGTCTATTGTTTTAATCATGGGTTAATTAATACAGAGAAAAAGAAGATTCCTTTTTTTTTTTTCCCTAGCACATCATGCAAGATGTTTTCAGAGGGGTGCCAAGCATGTTTGCATTTCTATTCAGTTCTTGCGTAAAGGTGTTCTAGACGAGAGCAACCAGCATCACAGATGATACAAAAGTAGCCTTGTATTTTCTGCCTAAGAATTCTAAAAGAGCTTCCCACTGGAGGTATGCATTTAAGTTACTACAAGTGTACATATGGCCTTGAAAACATGTCATGATGCTTGCATACAGGTCTTTAACTCCTACTATTTCACCCAAGAAATGTCTGCAAACTTGGTTTGATGCATGAAATACTTTCCAGATTTAGACCATTCTGGGACTCTACTCTGTATTTTCACACATTTGTCAAGGAACAATAATATATTTGATGGATGCTGGGTGTTAACACGTGTTGAGGGAAACTCTCCTCTAGCCAGAACATTTTGAATTCTGTTGTCATCATTCTGCTCTTTCTGGATTGATGTTAATTTCCTGTGATGCTGCTGGGGCTAGAAATCAACTTTCAGTTCTTAAGTAGCAAGTGAAGGAAACAACCTTGCTTATTTTGAAGTTGTGCTGCCATATCATTCCAGATGACTATGAACAATCTGAGCAATTCACCACTTGTTAACTTTTATTTTGCATCTTATTTGAATATTTGTTTAAAATGTTGCAAAAGAGCAGATGATGATTGGCAACCCCCAAGGGAAAGAGGGCATCTGTAATTCAACAAATGATTTTCGTTTTTTCCTGTTTTCTTGCACTGTGTAACCCGTCTGTGAGAACTTTTTAGCCCATGGGGTTTGAATGTGTTGCTGCTGGCTCATAGCTTCCTCACGTCCTCTGGCATCCTCTTCTCTGATAAAACATGACTTGTAATTAGAGGAAAATTATGTAAATGAAGATGTAAAGTTCTTACCAAGGCATTATAAACTTCAGTTTTAAAGGTCAGCTTAAAGAAAACATAATCTGCTTAATCTTGCACTTTTGGGGTGATTTTAAGTGGCAGAATGGGCAAGGGGGGCACATGCATGATGATGATATTTAGCAGATAACAGCAGCTTGAGCTATGTTGAGTAAAAGTGGACAATAAATTTCTTGAACACTATCAGTTTCTACTCTAAATTTGAATCTCAGTATAAGCCAATTTAGCATGGTGTGAAACTAATCAGTTTAGTACCTATTATATTACTTTATATACTGTTTCACACAAAGTGTAGTCTAGAAAGAGCTATGGCCAGCAAGGAGCATGTGATACTTCTAGTCCTGTGGCAAAATGTGTTCCTTAGTGTGATCTCAATGAGGACTTTTTTGCTAGGAGTTTCATATTGTTGCTGAGGATCAAGTTGGCACTTTTGATATCTATGTAGAGGAGCAAAATGTGGTGTTGGTGTTGTCATTGTCTCTTCCTATTGCATCTCTGCTGGTGGTACCCAAGCACTAATTTGTGTCGATGTACATTTGCTTTTAGTAAGTGTAGATGTTTTACCTTTACCATTATTTTTTTAAGGCTGAGAAATTTCCTGCTGGGATATTAAGGATTTTTTTAGGTGGCTGGGGTCCCCCTTGAAATCTGCGTGGAACTGTAATTTTTTGAATTGAATTGCCTTGAAAGGTTGTTTCTAACACCACTCTTTGCTGCCTGCCATCTGCTCTAAGGGCTGTTTCTTTTTTCAGCTATGAAACGCAGCCAATTTGGCTGCCGCTCCTCAGGGTGTTGGGAGGAAGAGCTTCTCCTCAGCTGTTGCTGAGGGGGATTCCCTGCAACTCTTTAATGTCCCAGAAAGAGGTGAAAGCAGAATGAAGCCTGACAACGGACATTACCAGGCAGAACTGTGCTCAGTGAACTCTGCTCAGTTTGGGTCAGAATGTCTGTCAATTCTGGGCTGAGCTATGCAGCTGAAGAAGTTGGTCTCGAGTGTGAGAGAGACACTTGGAGCTTTCTGTGTACTTTCCTTCCCCCGTTCTGGCAAAGCAGTGTGTGAGATACCGAGAAACCAGGAGCTGAGTTAGATTTGAATGCCTGGATCTAGCTATGGTCTTACCATTCTATGTGAATTCTTTCAGATCCACACCAAAAGTGACAGCAAGACCTGGTAAATGAAGTATTTTTCTTCTGACTTGCACTTTTCACTTAATCTGCTGTTCCTTTTTATTGCTGCATTTCAGTTGTAGGGTGTTTAGTCAGATATTCCTCCTGCTTTTTAATGGACTACATCATCATACAGAAACTTGGAGGTGACAGCTTTCTGAGCTGTCCCAAGTCTGTGTCTGCACCACTCACCCGCACCTCCCCTCTGCTTAGTTTACCATCTTTGAAAGGAAGAGGTACTTGTTTGAGTGCCAGGACATCTTTCCATGCTGCTGCTATTATCCCATCTTCAGTCACTGCTTGCATTCTTAAATGGTGTCTAACCAGACAAGTCTTTTCCTAGTATTTTATCTCACTACCATTTCAACTACAACATGGAAATTCAATAAACAAACTTGATATTTGATGATCTAATAATCAGAGTCTGACTCAGAAGTGCTCTGCCCCCAGGACTGTCTAGTCTGGAAGGAGGAAGGCAGGAATTGGTGCCAACACCATATGTCCCAGATATGTTCTCTTTGTATAATTTTATCATGATGGGATTATGAAGGTCCTCTGCTTGAATACTCACAGATGCTAGCTGTAGTTCTGCTGACAGTACCTAAAGTTATTTTACAAATTCAAAAACTTTTGGTTTTTACCTATGTTGTAGCTGAACCCCAGCTGGCAACTAAACACCTTGCAGCAGCTTGTGTCAGGATGGGGGAGACAATCAGAAGAGTGAAAGTGAGAAAATTCATGGATTGACATAAAGCCAGTTTAAGTGAAGAAAAAGCCACGCACAGTAGCAAACCAAACCAAGGAATTCATTCCCCCCTTCCCATGGGTGGGCAGGTGTTCAGCTATCTCCAGGAAAGCAAGGCTCCAACATGTGTAACTTTTACTTGGGAAGACAAATACCGTCACTCCAAACATCCTCCCCCATCTTCCTTCTTCCCCCACCTCTATATGGTCTGGGACATCCCTTGGGTCAATATGAATATATGAGTCCAAAACCAAATCATTATAGTATCTGAAGAAATACATAGAATGTTTTATGAACACTAATCTCAGAAATTGATATGGATATATATAAAATAAATCATAAAAATTAAAAAATATATAATTACAATAAAAAATTAAGTTCTAATGAAAGTTCTCCTTTCATTAAATTAAAGTTCTCCTGAAAATAAACCAAAATGAATGGTGCTGCCAGGAAACAAGAAAATGTTATTTGATAAAAACCAGAATGTGCAACTGACCTTAATCCTATAACTTTGCATGTAGCAAAGTTGAAATCAGTTTGCATTGCAGTGAAAAAAAATAAGAGGAAGGGAGGAAAGTAGCAAAGTTTCCTAAAGTGGGTTTAGATTACTAGAGTAGTAAACCCAGTGTTCATTGCTCTGTGTTTGTATCACAAGGTGGAAGTAACATGCTTGCCATATGCTGTTCGTTTTGTAGTTTTAGATTGCCCTTTTTCTCCCTTTGTTGGTTTTCGAATTAAATTAACAAATAGTTTTATTGTGGAGATATTCTTGTGCTGATGCTCTGTTTCTTTCTGTGTATGTACATTAACTGCTGTAACAGTTCTGACAGGATTGTTTGAACGCTACTGCAGTGATTAATACAAATGCTGCTGGGACATTATTACAGCAAAGGCAGCACCAACTCACAGAGAGAAGTGCAGTAATAGCATCCAGGAATTCCTGAGATTTCAGCTCAGACCAGCTACCAGCTCTCCTCAAGTAAATTGCGTTACATCTTGCTGCTCTTATCTTCTTTACTTGAAGAAAATAGTTTGTCAGTAAAGTGTAAGACAGCTGCAGATAATAACCTCTGTAAGTCTTTAAATGGAAGAGACTATTATTATTAAACAGGTTTTTTGCTATTGTGCACATCTACATTGTCTTATTTGCTGAAAAAATTCCATGACTTGAGAAATTGCACTTATTGTCTGTTGTAAAAATTAGACTGGTATTATTTTAGAATTAGGCTGACATTAATAACCTGGAGTGCGGCTTATAGATGGGAGCTACTGCAGACAGTGTGTAAATATGGAGTAGTGGAAATAGAGCAATCCCACTATGATCAGGCGATAACCAGAGAGAACTGGAGAACAGTACATCCTGAATAGTACATCTAATATTCTGCCCATATGACAAACACTAAATCAACTATATTCTGGTCAGCTGCAGAGTAGCACAAATATCCTTTCCCAGTTCCTTTTCCCTCAGCTCCCAAAATTATTTTGTACTACTACCAAATTGTATATTGTGAATCTGAACAAATACATAGTTATTCTTTTGCAAAGATGTGCAGTTTCTAATTAAATTATTTTAACAATTTCATTTCAATCAACATAGATGAATGTCAAAGATTAGAAAGGAGTTTGTTCCTGTAGTCCTTCACTGCCTCTACAGAATTGTTCTTAGCAATATAAATGATGTTTGTGCTCCTGTTACTGCATCTCCAGATAATGAGCAGTTTTATTATAGTCGAAGCATTATCCCAGCATGTATTTGAAAGAAGCATATGACAATGAAAGTAATTTTTCATTATTTTTCTTAATATCTTTATACCATCTATGTGTCTGATAAATATTTATACTCAGCTTTGTATAGAAATATATTCTTCTTTTCTAAATTACCCTCCACTGCAGTTTATGACTTTTTTCTTTTTATCCATCAGAAAGCTATTTTTAAGGTCATCTCAGTATTTTGCATGAACACTTTTTCTTCCTTATATTTATTAGGAATGTGTGGTATGGACAAAGGAAGCATTATTTAGTTTGGGTAATTGTAAGTTTTACTTTAGATCTATTACAGATTACTATACAGGATTTTTTTTTTCTTGCAATATATATCCTTGTGACTGCTAAAATTATAATTATACTTCTAGAAGCACTACTTAATGGTCTTGTTTTCAAGTAGACTGTATCAGGAAAAGGAATATCATGAGATATTTGAAAGTATTCTGTTTCTGACAAGATTTGTCACTTTTTAATTTGAGTATCCCTCCCCAGCGTACATGGTTTATTACAACTAACTACAGAAAAATCTTCATTGTATTTACACTTGGATTTATGATGTAGCTACCAAAAGGGAGGGAAATTTAAAAATCTCTATTTGATGATAACGCTTTCTGCAAAGAGAAACTCTGAGGCAGCAAGTTTGGCTGATCTGGGAGAGTGACTGCATCAAAATGTTTTGTGCAAGTAATAGTGTCTGCATCATTTTCAGGGGTAAGAAATGGAGAAGGAAAGATTTGAGTGCCAAACAAATGCATGGGGGTCTCCTGTTTGACCTTATTTTTTTACACTGTCTCCTGTTTCACAACAAATTTTTAAAGATGGGACCAGTTCTCCTGATGTTGACATTGCTTTATTCTGCTGTTACATTTATATTGGTGATTATCAGATGGATGATGCACATGAAATGCACTCTCCCCATTTTAATTTCAGGCTTATCTAAAAATAGAAACTATAGCAGAAAAGCATCATGGAAGAAAATGGGATGATATGCAGAAAGGAAATATCAAGCAGCAAAAGAAAGACCACCTATACTTTATCTACAAAATCTTCTATGTAGCACTTAGCAGTAATTATGAGAAGACAGACATTGCCCTCTGAAATCTTGACAGCTAAAATCCAGCTGTTTGTTGCTGCATCTTAATCCTTTTTGCTTGATAGGTTTCTGCAGTGACAATATTTTAATTTATTGGGTGTTTAGTGAATTTATTTTCAGAATTGTGAATCTCTCTGTCACAGATCTTATTAATGCAGATTAAATATGAGGAACATAGTCTTAGTGACCAGGAAAGGGCACACTGCTGTCTGTTTCTTGCTTGTCCTTTGTTCCATGCAAAGGAGGAGTCACTAGTGATCTAGGAGATACAGAACACACATGTGGATGCATCTGGGTTTTTTCTAATTTAAGAAAGTTAAGATGTGTGTGACAATTTAAACTATAAGGAAGATGTGCACATTTTATATATTTGTGACAATTTTCCATATTTTCTATTCATATACCATTGATGTTTGGATAGTTCTCAAGTATTTTTGTTATCTATTCTTCTCAAGTGGATGTTAAACATGGTCTTGCACAGCTCTTAGTATGTTAAAGGTAATAAAGGTAAATACTGCCAGCTAGGCAGTATTGTTGTTATTTGCAGGCATGCACTGTATCAAAGGATTGCACTATAATGAATCATTTTTCATTTTATCATCTCTTTTCCTCTGCCAAAGTAGGCTAAATTAACACCACTGATCACTTAATGAGGATTTGAACCTCTATTTTATTGCCAGTGATGTCAGAATTCACTTGAAGGAATTAATACAAACTCTTTTATATACTTGGTGGAAAAAAATAGTGCAGTGAAAGCTACCTGGTTTTATGGTCATCTTGGTACTGAGAAAAATCTGTTACGCCTCATAACTTCTTATTTTATTATATAGGATCCATGAGCTTGATGCATTTGGCAAGTGTAAGAATGAATGCAGAAATGTTTCAACAGATGTCACAATTGTGCATCAATTTGTATTTCTGCTGTTTCCTAATACTTTGTGCTCTTAACACGATCCTTTTCCTGCCAGGAGAAAAAATGAGCTCTGTGTGTGTGCCTCAGTGTTCACCAACATGGTGCAAGGCAGCTTTGGCCTTACATGGTGCACTTCATACCTGCAGCACATCGGGAGCTCTGTAGCAGCTGTAGACACACACAGCAGACCAAAGCCTGGATTTAAAATTCCCAACAGCTGGAACAGAGCTTATTACATTTGCCAGTGTATTTTAAGGCCCTTTAACTACTGTAAAGAAACTCCTTTTGTTGCTGCTTTCAAACAGAACATGACATCTGCTAAAGAGGTAACTATGTTAGAAAAATGAGGAAGGGGATTATTAGGCAGAAGTTTAGGGGTATGACAACTGTAAGTCAAAGAAAGTAATCATGGCAAAAGACAGTAGAATAACTTAGCATGTATATGGATGATACTGAGTCCTGTATCAGTTATAGAAAGCATTTAACAAATCAGTAACTTCCATGTTTACTGAAGCATATACTTCTAGCTTGCTTCAGTGTTGCATTAAAATGATGGAAGGGTGGTAAGAGTTGTCACTTAGTTAAGTTTAAGAGAATTAGTTTTAGCAGAATTATACTGTATCAGAACTTTGGAGATGTTAAAGTCATATTTTGTGTGTCATGAAACTGGGGGTTTTTAGTTTGTGGGATTTGGGGTTTTTTTTGTTTGGCTGGTTTTGGTTTTGGTTTTTGTTTGTTTGTTTTTCTTTTTTACAAGGAGAAAGACTTCATTTATGTTTGTGTGTGTGTGTGTGTTAGTTTGGTTTTGGTTTTTTTTCCCAAAGTACCTAACTATAAGCTGCTGGTTCTAAGCAGCTGTGTTTTGTCTATAAATTAATGTTACAAAAAGTTATTCCTTATGCCTGAAAAAGAGACTTCTGGATGTTTTTCAAAATGTGTTCATCTTCCCATTTGTGGTTAGAGGTGAAAATGGCTTTGAAAGTGCACACTTCTTAAAGGTGCATTTTTATATGTGCTTTTACCTTTGGTTGTAGGGCTGGCTGGCTTTTGCCTGTACAGATTAATGGAAAAACACATGGTCAATATTCATCAAGAATTTTGATTGCAGCATATAAACTCATAAACTTCAAAATTTCAAGTAGGGATATAGATATTGGTGAATAATTTGATGCTGAAATGGTACTGTTGCACTAATGTCATACCCCTTTCCTCTTGCTGTGTGCATAAAATTTCCTCGAATAGCTAGGTATGCTCTTGAAGCCTTACTGCAGCACTGTTGTATTCTGTGCCTTTTATCGTGTATTAGTGTAGCCTTTGCTTTATCCAGTTGTCTGCACTTTTGGCGCTTTCAGGCCAATGTCTCTGACTCCAGAGCAAATGTTTAAGTTCTGAAATTAGTTGTAATGATCAATATTTCTCTCTTCCCTCAATAGTTCTTAAAGAACTTTGAAAAATAAAAGTAACTCCCAAAGGTTATTGAAACTTGTAATTTCTTCTTGCCCAACGTGAAGTTCTATAATCCTCCAGCGCATTACCTGGCTGTCCTGTGGCATTAGGGTATTAGTACTAATGGAAAGACATAGTTGTTACAAACAATTCCAAATTTCACGGTGCGTATCTTAATAGCAGAAAGGGATTTTCTCATCATTAAAAAGAAAAATGGGTGGCAAAATAAGGAAGAAATGCTTGTTACATAGGATGATTCCCTGAAAGCTTAATTACTGAAAATACAAATAGAAGGTAAATGTTCAAGATGTTTACAGGTTAAACATTCCATGAGTATCTTTTAAATAAGAGTATCTGCAGCCTTGAAGCAGCTAATTGCTCTAGAATCACAGCCGTTTATCCTGCCTTATTTTCCCCTAGGACCGACACTCACAACAGGATAATTCTTACCCTGATGTATCACAGTAGGGACTCAGTGTAATTTGCTGATATGATATCAAAAATAGCATTAAGGCAACTACATTTTGCACTTGTAATGCTTCATGGGCAATAACATAACTGAAAATTATACCTTTTTTTTTGGTTGTAGTAACCTGGTTGTTCCCCACAAGCACTGCTTCTCTTTTCCTTTTAAGGAGCGGCAGAGAAGTTACTTGAAATTTTGGGGGCTGTTTTAGTGTCCTCAGTGCAGAAGTGTACTCTATAATCCCAGGTAAAGAACAAACTGGAGTTAAGTATTACACTGTTTGACTTGTGGGGTGGGGTGTCCTCTGAACTATGCTGATCCATTGTATGATTAGTCTTCAGTACTGTTTACAGCAGTTTAAATTGAAATCTTTGGTCCTCTCATTTTCTGGAAGCAAAATGAGTAGGTTCTTTCTTGTTGTTTGGGTGTATTTCTATTGATAAAACTAAATCTTGTGTGGAAAAATTCTCTCTAACACTTGCTTGAACTGTAAATTATACAGCCTTATAAGGAAGCTCAGTATTTGCAACTCTTAGGATGACCTGCTGTTCTTACAGTCCAGGGTAATGAGAGTTCATTGAAGAGGTGCCAACACCAAGAAAACCAGGCATTAGTTTGTTGGGAATTGGCATCAAAATTTGGTTTTAAATTGAGCTCCTCTAGTTTACACCAGGTGACAGAATGACCCAAGTGTTCTTCAGTTCCAGGGACAAAGGAAGTGGATTCAATTATCTTTTAGACTCAGCATGACCAGAGAACTTGTAAAGCTTTGTAGTAGCCTGGTGGTGTATCTTGCAAACCATTTATCTGGGAAATGCCCAAAAAGTCCTGAGAAGCACTTTATTTACATGTGATATCTGATTTAGATGATATCTGATCATCTTTTTTAGGTATTTTACAATAGAGTTACCACTTTGGTCTTGCAGAAAGGATGATTGCTCATTAAATCTGTGTCCAAACAAGCAAAGAGACTGCAGAGATGGCAAATATGTGGGATCAGACCTTAAATATGAAAAGGCATATTAGAGTATAATTTTTATTTTGCCATTGAACAGTGCTAGGGACCCTTTTTGCAGACAGACAAATGCTTGCCATTACTTTATGTTCAAAGGCAACATTGAAAGTGACCTGGAACAGGCAGGAATTGACTTTTTTCTACTAATATGATATGAAAGTTTTATCGTATTAGGAATTTTCTGTCGTGGTGAATTAGTATCAGGTCATATTAATGTTCATTTTTACTAACTTACAATGAAATGTGTTAACATGACTACACTTCGCTATCATCCAAGAAAAAAGCAGACTGATTTTATATTAATGTGATACCATAGAAAGATTTCAATACCTCTGACCCATGACAAGTAGGAAGTGCTTAAAAATAAAATAAAATATACAATGGCTGGGGAAAAGAATGTTGTGGTTTTTTATTTATTTTTTTGTTCCCCTCAGGGATGAGCCCCCTTCCTCTGTCTTCTCAACCCCCCAGCACCATGTCCATAATGTTTAAGAGTTCCTGGCTTTTTGAAGTGATGAATTTTGAAGCAATTTGGGCCTGATTTAGTAATTATGATTGCTTTTTGCATTTGTAGCTAAAAGTCGTTGGGAGCTGCAAATAGTGAGTACCTATATAAAACAGCCCATGGTGTTCCAGGCTGATTATCCCTTGACTTTCAGCAAAGCAAGTGCTGACTTCTCAAAATGGTGACCTAGAAGCCAAATAAAAAAATATTAATAAAAAGAAAGATAATAAAATAATAATAATTAAAAAAAAGATTAAAAAAAAGTGGAAGAAAAGCCGTCATATTGTGTCCATGCTCCATTATGCACAGAATGCTGTGGCCAGAAATAATTAACAGGCACAAAGGGTGGCAGTTAGTCATTTGGCTGTATGAGTGTACCTGCAAGGTTTCTTTCATCTGGAGCCAAAATCTGATCAAAATGGCTAATATCAGAACAGTTCAATCTTATCTGAATTATGACCAAAAAAAATGAAAAAGCTTGGTTTTAATCCTGGCTCCAAGCTTAATACAGGACAAAGTAGGTGAGTTTGGCCCCTAGACTTGAATTCAACTAGTCTCTTAATTCTGAAAGTTTGTACTGTGGCTTTCAGTTTTAACTTCTGACACAGCTAACAGTCCTAAAAGCTTTGATTTGAAATAAAAAGGGACAAAACCCTTCAAAAACTCCAGAGAGGTGATAGATTAAAATGTACTTATTTTCTGAAGTGCAGGATTTCCTCATTACATGAAATGCATGACTAAGACTGTGTTTCCTGCTAGAAGGTGATGAAACATGGTTACATGAGGTCAGAGGACATGTGTACTCTTTTTTGTATAGACTCTTGGTAAGTAAGGGGAGGAGAAACCCCCACCTTCTTCTTTCAGTGTGAAGGTAAAACCTGTATTGTTCAGCTCCTGTTCTAAGTAATGGAAGTGCCCTTGTGGCTGGTCTGGAATCAGTTGTCCTTTTGCTGTTTGTCATACTTGCCCTGTGTGAGTTTTGCAGTGATGATTCTAGAAGGATTGTGAAGCTGCAGGGCAGGGCTGGAGGTGGTGTGCCAGTTCTTGTGTTTTAACACCTACAAATGAAAGAGGCCTTTGTGCTCCAAAGGATGAGAAGGGCAGGCAGGCACAGTGGGCTGTCAGCCAGTGTCACAGCACTGGGCACTCTCTCCATGGATTGAACCTCAGCAGTGCTGTCAAAGTGGGGCACAAGTTTCCCTCTGACCCAGATTTTTCCAAATGCTTTTATGAGTAGCTCATGGCATGATTGAGCTGATCGGCACTCAGAGATATAAGAAAGGTGGACTCACTCTAGCCAGGGAATTTGGAACCTAATATGCTCTGCATCATTCAAAATGCTGACATGAGATACTAATGCAAGCAAGTCTCCTAATCCTTGGCTCAGCACAGGGGTGACAGCCAGCTGGTAATGGATACTGGGGAAGAGGTGTGGAAAGCCACACTGAGCTTGGTCTGCCTAAGAAAGGTAAAAGAACATTGAATTAGAGAAAAAATCTAAAGTTTTAATGTCAGTATATTGGCAATGTGTTTACAGTCATTTAAAAACTGTCAGGTTTGACACCCTAGCCTCTTCATCATAGTGCTGTCTCCATGAGGTTCAGAAGCTTCTTAGCAGAATGGCCTTGATTAAAATGGCAGCACCACTATCCATAGATTTGGGCTTTCCATCACTAATACCATGTTATCTCTCTCTTCAGACTTTCAGACTGAATTTTAATTTTTATGTTTGCAAATATAAGTGATTGATAGGAAAATTCATTGCACAACCTGTCCAGAGTCATTAAATTCACCTAGGTTGAATAACCTGATGTTCACCTGGAAATAACCAAATCAGTGACATTATCTTACTGAATTTTCAGCTGCTTTGAAGTATACAGCTTATCTTTTCTTTTTGTCTTTTTTTATTATTTTCCTCTCAAGTGTAGTGGTTAGTGGGGGGGAGACAATTTTAATTCATAAGAGGTAATTAGTCAAGCCTGAAAGGGGTGCACTAATTACAGAATGTTGTATATCTTGTGTAGCTGATTGCAGCACAGGTTTCTGAATGGTAGCTATGATTTTTTCCAAACACTGTTCAGTAATTTGAAATGTTATTAGGGGATTAACTTTCTATATGAAAAGCTAAACTAATACTTATTATACAGATTATAACAGCAAGTGGCCTAAGAAGCTGTTGAGGCCATTATTTTTTCAGGCTGTAGTTACTGCCAAAGTTGGAGGAGAGTGCAGGATAACCAGCCCAACTAGGGGAATATGCACAGCACCATCCTCTGTGGTTCCTCATCCCTCCCACCTATGCCAACGGGAGTCAAGCTGATGGGCTTCATTTATGAACATGACTCTTCGTGTAAGAGGCAGAGGAGAAGACGTGTAGTGATTGATGTGTGTTATATTGTTTTGCTGCATATGCAACTACGCTCCATCTCATTGAATTTTTAGCTCTTTTGGAATGTGGTTGGCAGAAGACAACCTTTGGGAAAAGGCTAGGTGTGGTTACTATTTTGAGAAAACAGTAGTACACATTTAAATATTTATTTCAGTTTGATTGATACTGGATAAATTTAGTTTTTGCAGACACTATTTTAAAGCCCATTAAATGGCTTTTTTTGATTTACTCTTTATGGCGGTGTTAGCTGTTGTTTATTCTCTCTCCTTCCTCCCCAGCTTTTATGTTCCTATAAGGCCATATATTCTCTCTTTATGTGATCTCTGATATTTGTTCAACACATGGGAAATAAAACTGGATTCCTCCAAGCATGAGGCTTCTAAAGCATATGAGGCTGCCTCCAAGCTAAAAGCATGAGGCTGCAGCTAAGGGCTTGTAGCTACAGTAAAAACCTCCTATCCCCTGTGAAAGAGGTAACAGCCAATGCAGACCTGATTTTAAATGAAGGCCATACCAGCTATGAGCATGGAGAGTGGATGTGAGAGCATGTGTATCAACGGTGATGGAGGAGGAAGCTCTTAGATTTCTCTGCTGAGTAAGTTGGCACTTAAGTGTGAGGATCAGAATGGGAGCTACAAAATGCACATTAATTGGTGAATGGAAACTCGCTGTGTCCAGTTTGAGTTTCTAAGGGAAATGTAACCCTGTTTTGGAAAATAAAGGACTAAATGATAAAGCTTGCTCATCTTTTTTTATTCTGTACCCTGGATTATTGTTAAATTCCAATCCACCTTCACACAAGTCACACTTCACCCTTCCGGAAAAGTCAAATAACCCTGCCATCCTTGTTAAAAGAAAATCTGATGAAAAATGTACAAATTAAGTAATATTATTTACACTGAGTTGTATCATTTGTCTTGGAAAGCGCTTGGTCAGTTCAAGCATAATTTTGGTTAATAATTTAAAGCAATTTTCCTTATGATATTTTTTCTCTACTTTTTTGCCTTCATTTTGGATTCTTTGATGGATCAGCTAGCAGATTTCTTCCTCAGAGGACTTGTGTCTTCTTTTTAACAAGTGTCAGTATTATTCTATGAAAAATAAATTATCTGTTCTCCCCACCCACCTTGTACATCAAGGCTTCTTTTCCTTGCATTTCAGTGCTATTTCTGTTTGTAAAATTATTATCCTAACTCAGTGTTTGTACTGATATATGATGAAATAGTTTACGGAATGCATTTTGTACAAATTTTTCAAATACATTTGCTGTCCTAAAATTTTAATGCACATAGCTCCCAATATGAATCTTTGGGAAATGATTCTGAACATCTTCACATCAGGCTCCCGTTGCCTCCCTTTGTCTATCCTAGAGATAGGATACTTAGAGAATTTTCCCTCTAACCACCTCTGAAACCCTTAACTGGAACACTAGTGTGCTTGTTTAAAGTGTTACACTTGCTTGGTTTTTTTAAAAATGATTTTAAAGCTTTCCCTACATACATTTTCAGTTTCCCCAGGCTTTCCCTTGACTAATGGCATTATGATGGTCTCTTGTCTTTAGCGAGGAGTCCTGAACTGCATGAACTTGCACAGTGTCAGTGAAGACTTCTCTCGATTTCTGATGTCACTTTTTTTTCTCTCTTGGATATCTGATGTCTAGTCTGTGGGCTTCCTTTGGGCTCAGTTATAAGTAGCTGTGTGTCCTTTTGCAAGAGAAGAAAGGGGCATAAGTCACTCCCTTACTCCCTTGCATGGGCTGTTCAGATAGGAGGGCAAAGTTGAAGGAGCAGTTGCTACTGCCACTGAGCTGCTAGGGAAAATGTGTTCTACCAGAAAGAAGCTAGGATAGGTCACGCTACCAGTGGATCAAGCAGTAAATTATTTTGACTGTTTATATCAGGATATGCCAATATAGTGCTTGCATCTTTAGGTTTTTTGTCTAATCAAAATTAGAAAGCTGAGACTAAAATAGTCATGAAGTCTTTTAGGATAGAGCTCCGGCTTATATGTAAAGCCAAAGTTATGGGAAGCTTTGCAGAAAAGATTAAGAAAGACCTGTAGAACACCTAGTGTACTTGTAATTTTAAACTGTTCATCTCAAAAGGTTACTTTGATTTAGACAAATTATATGAAAACCAGTGATATAATAGGACTTTTAATTCAGTAGAGTTCAGTTACCACGAAAATCTTTACCTTTCATTTTTTTGCATTATGGCAGAATAAGGATTCAGGTAGGTCTGTGAAAGTCACTTTGCCATATAACCAGCTGCAAAGCAGTCATGGTGAAAGGCCAGCATGGTCTATGCCAACCACAGGTAACATGCTGGGAGCACTCTGGAGCTGAGATGCGGAAAAACAGTGTGTGTGCAATGAGTTACAGCCTCATTCTCCAACAAAGCTCTGGAAGGACCTTAACCGGGAAATGCTTAGAGCTCCCAGCCATTATGCACCCACAGCTAGAGTCTGTGAGAAGGGCTGTTACTTTCACTCATGCTGAATGAAGACATGGTGCAGTAATTGCACAAACCAAGGGAAGGAATTGCCTCCCAAATGTCCGCTGCTGCAGAGGTGAGGTTGGTCATGTACTGATGGCACTTCACTCAGTGATCACCTCAACTTTTTATTCAGTTTGCCTGAATGGGAGTCAAAGTACTTGCCCTTGGTGAGTGCTGTCAGTACATAATTTGCATTTATAGAAGGAAGCAGTAAAAGCTGGAAAAAAGCCTTAAACCTGCCTACAGGAGTATTCAAGTGTGTTGCACCAGATAGTTTTATCTTAGAATAGTTGCAAATTAATTCTTTAAATATTCCAGGTAGTCATTGTGTTTTAATTTGATGTATTTCAGTCTCATTCTGGAAAGTGAATTCTTAAGTCTTTGGCTTCACCCTGATCTAAAAAAAAAAAAATAAATGGGAAATTTAAAGAACTCAAACAAGGAAAAAATCCTCTCATACTGAGAGATTTTGAGCTATATGATTCACTTTTGTGTTTCATCTGGTTTAGCCTTTTTCTTTTAATACTTAATCAAATCTTTCACTTCTCATATTCTATGGATGGGTTCAAAGGACATTTTGTTTATCTTACATATTGTTCCATATATCAGTCTCAAGCCATGCTGGCTTCTCTTGTCATTTTGACACTGATTTACCGGAATGAACTTATATTTTAAACTCCGTTACTGCTATTTAAATGCCTTCCATTCCACATTAACATTTCTCAACAATAGTTATTTCTAATTAGTTTTTTTCCAGCCTGTTTGCACATCTAGCACAGTGTCTTCTGAATAAAAACTTACTGAAGAATATAGGACATTATAAGATGTCATGCAAGTGAGCAAGTGACTTTGCTGCTGGTAGCTCATCTATGTTCTGTGTGTGTTTATATTCAACTATATGTATCAAATACTCATTTAAAACTAATAATTTTAAAATCTTAATTTAAAATTAATCATTTAAAATCTTAAGAAAAAAGGTTTAATTCTATTATAAAATCTGCTCCAGAAACTCGTATTTTTCTTTTCAGTGACCTATAATAAGTAGAGCTTCAAAGGCTTTTGAGTGAGTAGGTCATGGATTTCTATAAGGATGTTCCACAAGAAGCTTTGTATTCTGTTGTTTTTTAACCCTATCAGACAATGAAGCACCACAGAGATGTTTGTTCACTCTCCCCTGGTGGGATAACAGAGAGAATTGGAAAAGTACAAGTGCGAAAACTCATGAGCTGGGACAAAGGCAGTTTAACAGGTAAAGCACACAAGCAAAGCAAAACAAGGAATTCATTCCCTGCTTCCCATGGGCAGGCAGATGTTCAGCCATCTCCAGGACAGAAGGGCTTCATCACACATAATGAGTACTCTGGAAGACAAACGCCATCACTCCCTACATTCCACCTCCCTTCCTCCTTTCCCCAGCTCTGTAGGCTAAGCATGACATCATATGGCATGGGACATCCTTTGAATCAGTTGGGGTCAGCTGTCCTGCTTGTGTCCCCTCACAGCTCCTTGTGCACCCCCAGCCTGCTTGCTCACTGGTGGGGTGGGGTGCGAGGCAGAAAAGTCCTTGGCTCTGTGTAAGCCCTGCTCAGCAGGAACTGAAACATCCTTGTACGGTCAACACTGTTCCCAGCACAAATCTGAAACATAGCCCCATAATAGATACTGCGGAAAAAATTTAGTGTATCCCAGTCAATATCAGCACGTATTCCTATTGACATGTTTTGATGGCATTCTTACTGCCCTTTGGTAGGTGTGTACATATCCTCATCTTGATCATCTTGAATAGGTTTTTAATTCTTCTAGAAATAATGAAAAGCTACAGTACCAGGATATCTTTCTTGGCCTCAGTGAAAGAAATGTGCATATATGTTAACATTTTAGTTCTGCTTTAATCCAAACAGCAGAAGAATTTTCTTCCTCATCCCTTTCATGTGAGACTGCACACACATCCATTGCATGTCTTCTACAGCAGCAAAAAAAAAGTACAGGGATGCTTGTTGGCTTTTTTTCTATCTAGGAGGATTGTTTACAGGTGAATTTATTTTAAACAGTGCCTTTGGATGTAAAGGAGCATAGGTACTTTGGAAAAGAGAGAGAAAATATATTTTTTGCGCCATATCAATTAATAGTAGCTGAGTGTTGATGCATTTGCAGTACGCTGTTCTGATCTGTGTGGCTGTTTTCTCTCCCTTTTATGCTACTTCTTTATGGTTTGGTGGTCTTGAGGTATGAATTTTAGTCAAAGTTACAAGTTATAAAACAACCAGATTTTGGTGCTGTCGTGGTTTAAGCTCTGCCACGCAGCCCACTCACTCCCTCCCCCCTCCTCCCTCCACCCTTCCTCCCTCAGCTCCCGGAGGGATGGCGAGGAGAATAAAGAAGAATACAACTGCCACAGGTTGAGATAAGAACAGTCCAGTAACTAAGGTATAACACAAATCACTGCTGCTACCATCAATAATAATAATG
>WYDI02023235.1:0-50515 GCA_009867235.2 Psittacus erithacus
CACCAGTGCCCAGTGCAGGGGCACAATCCCTGCCCTGGCCCTGCTGCCGCACTGGTGCTGAGCCAGGCCAGGATGCTCTGGCTCATGTTATCACTGGAGACCATTACCACAGCCTATTCCTCACCTCTGCCGCCAGTCTTCCCAAGCAGACTGCAACAAACCCACCCGTTCGCAGGCAGTGCAGCCCGGATGGGTTTTGTGCTGTGGCTCTCCCCGGATGGAACTGTTTTCACCTGCAGTGTTGGCACAGCTGAAGGCTGCTGCCTGATCTACCATGGGGTCTGTACATGCCCTCCACCCCGCAGTGACACCAATGGCCTGAAGGCAGAGAACAGAAACTGAATCCCCACTGGCTCAGGAAATATTTTATTCTCGATATGTTCATTAAAAAATAAACATAGGAAACCAAACCACGGAACACGTGTGGGATAGAAACAAACGCAGAAGGTCAGAGCGTTGGCTGAAAGTGCTTCATTAAGTCATGCTACCACGTCCCTGATCCCACCCCGTCCCCCAGGCGAGGAGTCAGCAGGAAGCTCAATGAGCAGCACTCCGCGGAGCCCGCGCTCCTGGAAGCGCAGCAAGGCAGGAGACATGCTGAGGAGGGAGGCCTTCAGCGGAGCTCTCGCTTGGGGCAGGCGAAGGACGGCTCCTGTAAGAGGGTGTGGAGTTCCAAGGCAGGGGAATAAAGAGCTGAGAACAAAGGGCAGAAGGGAATCCTGGATGTCACTCCACAACAGCCCTGGAAGCAGAAGAATCCTACATGAAAGGAAAATCAACACCAAGAATCTGACTGAAAGGCTGATAGGGGTGTGCTGGACAGGACTGCCCGCAGGCAAACCCCGCTTGCTCACCAGCAAAATCCACGCGATGACAGTGACTGCGTCCCTGCTTTCAGGGCTTTAACCTCTGCAAGGTGACCTCCCCACAGGGGTGGGAGCAAAGGCACTGCCACAGCACGGCAAGGCTCCTGCTGCCAGAAAACGCAGCTCTTTGCAGCTGCTGTCAAGCTTTTGGGGGGAAATAAGATGTGCTGAGCCCCCGATCAGAGCACGAACGCTGCAGACCTGCTTCTACACCAAGCAATGAGCTTTGCCCCTGCCCTCTGTCCCCTGCAGCCCCAGGCTTTTGGGTCTCAGTAGTTCACAGCTTTAATCTGCAACTCCTGCTGTGCGCAGACCTGTGAGGAACCTGCAGACGTAGCTACAGTGCAGGATCCACTAATACACGCTCACTCAATTTGGCTCTGCACTGATGTGCGTTTGAGGAGCAATGTTTAAACATTCAGTATGTACAAGATGATTTGTAGCCAGAACATAAGAGCAGCTGGATTCACTCTCACACATCCACATGGCCAAGAGCAACCACAGGACCTGTGTGGTCCTGCAGTGGCTGAAGGGACCACCCAGTTGTATGTACACATCCTTGGAAGCATTCACCAGGTTGGCTGACACCAAGGCTGGGGGCATCTCTGCTCTGCCGATAGACTTAGCCACAGGAACAGCAGAGAGCGCAGCTTCTCCTGACCTGCTTCACCACCTTCACACAGAGCCCCTGATTTCAAATGACTGCTGAGATATAACACGTTATGCACATGCTCTAGGCAAAAGCAGCACAGAAAGCTGCTGTTCTGGTGCTTGTTTCCACAGCATCCACAACTCTCAAGAACAGTCACTGCAAACCACTTTGGGCTTTTCCTCCAGCCGAGACTTTTCAGCATGTTCTTGCCAAGGTCCCTCCAGATCACTTCTCCCGAAGGACGCAGACTCCAGCGTCACAGCGCTGCATCCCCAGGCAGGTTACCACTTCCCAGTTGTCAATGATGGGATCATAGCACTCAATGCTGCTCAGCAGTGAGTTGCCATCATACCTGCAAGGCCAGAAGGTTACAGGTGAGGGATGCTGCAGAAGGAAGAGGCTGAGGCATTCAGAGCCCTTCCTGGGAGGCTGGGCAGCTGAAACAGCCCAAAATGAAACCGCTGCATCAGGCTCCCTTTTGCTGTCTGCTGCTGCTCTCCTGTCTCAGCACTGGGCCACCACAGTGCCTGTTCACGCTGGGGACGGTCCCTCTGGGCTGCGTCCCCTCATAAAGGAAACGGGAGGAGAGGCCGCCTGGACCAGGGCAGAGTCACCTCAGCTCCTGCAGGACACCTCCTCCCCCAGGCCAGGGCAGCCGCTTACCCAGCAATGGCATAGAGCCGTCCCCGCAGCACCGTGGCCCCCACGTAGCAGCGAGGGGTTGTCATGCTTGTTACAGTGGTCCAGGAATCAGTGCGAATGTTATAGGCTTCCACAGAGGAGAGATGTGCCGTCCCATCGAACCCACCCACCACGTAAATGTGGTCATTCAGCAGAGCCACTCCAGCCCCTAGAGACAGAGAGAAGGCAGCACAGTTAGGGCCACGAGTGACACTGGGAGCACTGGGCCTGGGGCTCACTGCTGCACGGATGAACGGGGTCAGTTCCTTCCTCTTCAGAGGACATTTTCTTCTATCTCCCACAAGGGAGCTGTCATAACCCAGTGTCTTCTGTTGTTGCCTCCAATACAAGACCTGAAACCCTGTAACTCTACCAACTGCTGGTGAATCTCTGGCACAAGGTGGGACTGAACACTGCAGCTGGGGTAGCACTGGCAACGTGGGGTGTTCACCTTGGCTGAAAAACACCCACTACTCCCTGAATAGGCCAGCACAAAGCTCACTGTGCTGCAGCTGGGACTCTGTCACCGCGGAGACAGGTTTCTCTGGTGATCATGGCTCCCTGGTGTCACCCAGCCCCTGAAGGCATGCCGCAAGGACATGTTGCAAGGACTGCTCCATGAGAGGCTGGAGGTGGGATTCCTTTGACAGTGCTCCTCTGGATGGCAGGGAAATGAAAACTGGTGCCTATTGCACTTACAGAGATGGATGTATCTGAACCATCTGTCTGAGCAGCTGTTCTCACACTAACAGCAAGCAATAATACAGCTGGGAATTGAAGACAACAGCAGCAAATCAGCCCCTGCCAGCCTTTGCTCCCCATCTGCAGCTCCCTTCAGGTAAAGCACCAAAGAACAGTGAGAACAAGGCACTTAATGGCCTTGGGTGCTCCTGCCAACACCAGCTGCTGTTTTGACCTGCACGTCGAGAGCAGAGCAAACCCTGTCAAGCTGTTACCACCAATGTGTAACTATTGCACTGATGAATATCCTGAAGGAAACAAGCCAGATACTCTGCAGCTCTTGGGCATTGATCTGTTGCTTTCATAAACAGAGGTTCTGTTCCACTAAACACAACCTCACCTTCACTGCCTGTTCTTGTTGAGAGCATCAAACCAGCTGGGAACAGCCAGGCTGTCCCAGCGGGCTCTGACAGCTTCAGACTTTGGCTGAGAGAAGAGACAAGAGCAATGCCTGAGCAGGGAAGTCGGATCTAGCAGTGCAGCATGGCCAAGGTTTCTGAGGGGTGGCCTACCTTCAGAATCTGCCCTAAGAGACGAAGAGAAACAAGAGCTGACGAGAACCAGCTCCAACCATCCCACTGTCTACACCATGGTCTGTAGTTTGTGCCTTGCTGGTGTTTCTCCATGCTGGGCACTGTTCCTAGTTATGGAAGTCACACAGGACTTCCTCTCCCTCCCTGTAACCTATAAACCCACAAACACATTCCTCTATGTGCATCTTAGCAGGGGATGGAGACTTCAGACATAGGAAAATCAGCTTTTTCTCTTGGGAAGATAAGTCATGTCCTGAAATCACCCCTTCTCAAAGCCAAAGCACCCCTTGGAGCAGGCAACATCCTCCAGGGCAGCAGAACAAGCCAGCACAAGCTTCCTCAGCACAACGCAAACCATTTTGAGCTCAAGCTCTTACCTGAGCGCTTAGTGGCCATTGGGGTGACATTTGTCCAGTGTCCAGTGTGGGGATCGTACCTCTCGACGGAATTCAGGATGTTCAGCCCATCATAGCCCCCTGAAACAAGATACAGGAGCAAACCATAGGACTGGCTTCTGGGCAATGTTTTCTGTGCAGAGAGCAGTAACACTGGTTCCTCCTGAGCACAGCATCGCACTGCAACCAGCACAACCCACAGCGTGCCGGGGCTGGCAGAACAAAGGGATCCCTGCAGCTTGCAGTGCCAGACTGGAGCCAGCACAGAGCGAGCTCTGCCCCTGCACTGCCCCGAGCATCACTCTCCACACCAGTGTGACCAGGTCAGCACTGTGCTGGTGCCAGTGTTGGTGCTGTCCTGCTAAAGCAGATGTTCAGCTTCCAGACCTGGTGCTGGCTCAGGATCAGTGCTGCAGCCGCCAGCTGATGCCAGAAGGCTCCATGGTGTAGGCTGGGATGTCCCAAAGAGCTATTTCACAAGAGGATACCAACAAATCTCTTTGTGCAGCTTCAGCAAAGGTCCTTCTTTGTCCTATCTATCTTTTGTCCCCCATGCTGTCACATGCCTCAGGGACAGCATGAGGAAGAGCAATTTGGGAGAGGGAAGTGAAACCCATAAACTAGTGTCCAATATCCAATAATAATTCCTCAGGAACAGGGCTGCAATAAATGCGGTTACAGCACTGGGCCCAGAGGGTGTATCTTCACAGTGATTTGCCCTCCGGCACTCTGTGTTCACAGCTGGTGTGGGTCTCTGCAAATGAAACAAGTGCTACAGAAAGGAGAAAGGATAATGTATGGCCCAGGATATTTCTGGAGCATTACAGCTGCCATTGCTTTGTGTGGAGAAGATGCATGCTCTGTCCTGTGGCTCTGTGCTTCATCTCTAGGGCATTAAACAGGGGAAGTTCAGGTTAGATATAAGGAAGAAGTTCTTCCCTGTGAGGGTGCTGAGGCACTGGCACAGGGTGCCCAGAAAAGCTGTGGCTGCCTCATCCCTGGCAGTGTTTAAGGCCAGGTTGGACAGAGCGACATGGCCTAGTGTGAGGCATCCCTGCCCATGGCAGGGGCTGGGAACCAGATGATCTTAAGGTCCTTTCCAACCCAAACCATTTTATGACAGTATGATTTTAGCCACTGCCCAGTCCATGCAAACCTCAGCTGGCACTGCTCATCCTCTCCTCATCCTCCCGCTGCCCCTCAGATGTAGGCTGATTGGGTCCCATTTGCTTTTGACAGCATTTACTGTGGGTACACGGCAGCTCCAGTCTAAGCCATTGCGATGGTAACAGTGAGAGCAGGCTGCATTCCCTGGCAGAGCTGTGTCAGTTAAACCTCTTCTAACCTGCTCATGACACCACAGACAGCACTGCACTGTCAGTAAGCATTTGCAGAATGCCCAGAGGCCCTGTGGGTACCTACCGAGGCAGTAGATAACTCCATTAGCTACAACAAGCCCCGCACCTTCCCGTGCTGTCTGCATGTCTCCCAGCATACTCCACTGGTCAATGTTTGGGTCGTATCGTTCCATACTGGTGTGCCGCCGGCTGCCGTCAAACCCACCGGAAACATAGATCATGTCTGCAACGTTGGACAGGGGTTGGACTCAGCGAGTCAAGTAGCAAACATGCACATGGAGCAAGAAGGCCCTCGCAGATGGAGCAAAACTACAACGTGGACTGCAGAATACAGGAACAACTGCAGATCTTGGCACATTGGAGCTCAAGCAAACCCAGACTCCCCACCCCAGCTCACTGCATTAGCCTGCTCACAGGCCCAACAAACATAAAACCCATCTGGCCCTTAAATCTGCTTCTTGCTGATGGATGAAAGAGAATGTGCACCCTCTAGTTAGATTTTTCGTGCCTCAGAACCCACTGAAACGCTGCCAGGGCCAAACCCTGCCTATTGCTGTCGTCATGGCAGCCCCTCCCCAGAGTCCTAAGAATCCTTCACTGCAGATGCTCCAATTTTAGCCTCCCTCGGGTGCTGAATGGTTATTGCTGTGCTTGGTGTCCTGTGCTCAGTAATACATGACACTGTCAACCACCCCGAGAGCTTCCCACTCCATAATCACAGCGTTCCTTTCCCTTGATGCACAGACACACGCTGGAAGAATGAAGCGGAGGCAGAGCTCCTCTCAGGGTATGTGGGCAAGTTTTCCACTTCTACTGCTCATCCAGCTGATGAGAGTTTCAGACTCACCTCCTCCCTCGGAGCCAGCCCACTCTGCACGTACCAGCTCAGGGCCTTTCAGGACGAGAACCGCACAGCCTGTGCTGCCCTGTCAGTCTGCTGAGCAGGACGTACCTCCGAGGGTGGTGGCTCCGGCCAGGCCTCGCCGTACGTTCATCGGAGCCACGGAGTACCAGATACCATCCTCATCTGAGGTGTAATCCAAGCACTCCACCGAGCTGAGCCGAGAGCGACCGTCGTACCCCCCAATCACATAGATGCGATCGTGCAGGGACACTGTGGCGACGTAGCGCCTCTTACGGGTGATGCTCTGGAACAGGAAAAGAACAAAAAGGTCAAGGAGAGGAGACCACAGGGGTGCAGGAAGAGCAGCGCTGTTCCTCCAGCCCACTACCACAGAGGCAAACAGCACGCTGGGTTTAAAGGATACAGCCTTTAATGCCTGTGCCTGCCCTCCTGTGCCTCTGCCATGCGCTCTTCTCATGGTCAGGTCTCTCTGCACTAAAATGTTTTGCATTCAATGTCATTTATCTTATGCTGCTGCTGAATCTTTGATGCATCTTGGAGGCTTGTGTGCAGAGACTGTTCATAGGAAAACGTGGAGACTCGGAATACCTGAAGCTTTTAGCCTCCGAAAAAAGTCACGGATTTTTGGGCTCCCAGTGATACTGGATTAGCAATATTAAAGAAGCAGCAGTTCTCCACCACTTCACACAGATACAGGTGATTTTAAACTTAGGCAGAAATACTCTTCAGTGCAGGGATTCTCTGTTTCATACTATCCCCTATTATGCTCAGAAACAATGGGACCAGAGAGATCCTGCAGCCTGCCTGAAAGAACGTATCCTATTCCTAGTGACATTTCAATTATTATCACTAACTTCATCACAGCTTCACAACCCTTCAATAAGAAACATGGTAAGTCTCACTCCCACAACAAAATGTGGCTCTCTGTAGGCTCATCTGATTAGAAACATGACAACCACCCCTCATACAGAACTGACTTAGCAAATCTCCAAACGTGGCTTCAGCATTCGCTATGTAAACCTCAGCAACTCCAAAGGATTTATGGCAGAAATCCTAAGCAGACCATGAAGGACAGTCCAATGAGGAATGTTACAGTGCTGCTGCTACAGGAGCAGTGCCTGATCATAGCCAGTGGTGGTCAAAAACGGTCCCTTACTGGCAAGAAACTCCACTCCTGAGTCTTTGGGTCGTATTTCTCCACAACATCAATAGGTGACTGCTGGCTGCCAAAGCCGCCGATCACAAGCAGGACTTCATTAGCTCCTAGAGCAAAGAGAGAGAGCAAAGTCAAGTCAATCCCTTCACACCAAAGGGAATCACCTGAAGAAACACTAATCCTTCCTTGGGGCAACAAGCTGCCTCTAAATCCCTGTTGTCATCAATACTCTGAAGCAGGCGCCTCACCTGGCTACAGGCACTTGGACACTTCTACCCTCAGCAGGGAAGAAGAGAGAGAAACTCTTCCAGGCAGTAAGACTAACTCAGGTTTTAGGAGCTCTCTGCCTGAAGGCTGTTCCTCCCAGTATGAGAGGCATTTTGGGAAGACAAGCTGGCTAAGTTAGCTGCTGACATTGGCTCGGGTGTATCTTCTTTGGTATTCTTTCCCCCATATTTCCCATACCTCTTCCCATGCCATGAAAGCCGAAGGAGGATGGCTGCTTCCCTGCAGCCTCCTCGCTAAACAAGGCCTTTTCTCCTCATTTACAAGTGATGTCCAGCCCGGATGGCACCTTAGTTCCCCATCTCACTGAGAAGCCAGTCAGGCTGATTCTCATGTATTTTATTTCAGAGGTGCCTTCCCTTTCTTTTCTCTTCTCCAAGATGGTCCCTGAGTTTTTCTTATTTTCTCTGTGACTGTTAAATAACACCTGTGACCTGAAGAGTTTTAACTTCCCTTGTAATGACTGCCTTGAAGGTAGGCTTCTATTATAGTTGTAAAAGCTGATGAGCATCCCCTGGGCTTGCTGGAGTGCAATCATTTCAGTTTCTCCCATAGAAAGTTAATGCACAACTTGATCAGAGTTTATAGGTGACACGTGGTAACAGCATTGCTGACAGCAGATGGTATGGAATCAATTAAAAAAGGTAGGGCTGAATCCAGAAGGTGAACCTCAGCAATAAGATGCAGAGTTATTACCTGCACAGTTAAACAATAAACCAGTTTTGGGATGTCCCCTTCATCAGGTAAAGCATTTCAATGAAGAATCAAACGAAAAGTGTCTTTCTAAAATGACAGCTTGAGCTGAACTGTCACTGAAACCAATGCAGGATGTTCCCACAAAGCCAGGAGACATGCGGTACCTCTGATGGGAAAGAGGGATCTCTCCATCTCCCTCCCTGGGCTTTCTGCTCTCAGATTCTCTGCTGAAAATTTATCTTCAGTGTAACACAGCTGCCTCTCACCTCACAGCTCTTTCTGTTTCTGACACTGACACCTGCCTTATAGAGAGGAAGAAACTCTTTCCATACTTGTTGGACAGCTGCATACCGAGACAGACCTATCTGGAGGCACCAGCAACTCAGGAAACTGGGATTTCAGAGGCCTGGGATTAAAGGCAACCAAGTAGCTCTCACACGGCTGCTAAGCAAGTGTGCTTTGAGAGCAAACACACCCCTGTCCTTTGCTCCAGGCCCCTTTCTGTACCACTGGATTGACAAGTTACTGCTGGGAAGCACTTCAGCACAATCACAAGGCACCAGACATGGTGTATAACACAGTACCTGCCAGTGCCCCAGACTTTTGCAGTGACCTTTCCTTTGCTGCTCACCTAGACGTGCTCTTGTCCTAGGTCCTTGCATCTGACTCCGGAGCTCGGGCCGAAGGTGAAATTTCTTAGCTTCATCTACGAGGTCTCTGCACTGCAGACTGCATCGTATAAACGGCTGAGGAAAAACATGAGTCACTGGTACATGGAAGGTATTTTAAGATCCCTCAGAAGCACTGTTCTACAGCCAATTCTCATCAGTTCAGACAGCATAAAAATGACTTGTGTGCAGGCTGTTGCGAGTAGTGTCATGGTGCAAATACTGCACGCAGTGAAATGCAAAGACAGCTGAAGACTGGACTGCAGCTGAAAAGTTAGGGATCAATTCTCACACAAAGTTTGGCACTGCAGGCTCCACAACGAAAATAACTACACCAGAAAACAAAGGAAAAGCCACTTCTGCTACATTTAAAGCCAGCAGAAATATGCCTGAAAAGGAGGAGTGAAACCACACCTGAAATCAGCTTGGCTGGACGTGCCCCACATAATCAACTGTCAGTATATATCTGCCATCAAAGAAGAAACGAGGAGCACAGCACAATGAAGCAGTTCAGCTGGGTGTATTAGCTCGATCCATGGGCACATGGGAAGTGTAACTATGAAGCAACAATAGCAGCAGCAATGTCTTCTTTTAAAGAAGCTGGGGGCACTGCAGCCCAAGGGCAGGCTCATCTCCCTGCCTCATGCCATGTAACTCCCTCCCTGGCTGAGGGCCTCGACCAGCCTCCCCTGAATGGGCAGCGTTCAGTCCCCTTTGGGTGCTTTGTGCTATATGCTGCTGCTGGAGTAAGTTAAGATCTGTTTTCACAAGTTCTCAGTGCTCGTGCAAGGCAGCCAGGGTGCTCAGAGCAGATAACGCCATACAGGGCCAACGCTCCTCTCTGTGCTGCCCTGAGATGATGGTGTCCCACCAGTGTGTATCACTTCCAGGCTGCAGAGGCCATCCCATGCACTAGGAAAGCTGAGCTCCCGTATACACACCATCTTAGGCTGGTTTTGGAGCTGATCTAATTGTTTTGGCCTCAGTTTCTTTTGCGTTAGCTTCAATTTCAGTTTACTGTGGACCGCAACTATCTGATTAAACACATTTTAGCTCTAGCAGAACTTAACGGCCTGTTAGCTGCTCTTATTTAAGAACAGCTGAAAAGGCCATCACATTAGCGATGAATGTTACTAAATCAGCCATTTCTCTATGTAAGAAGTCTGTCATTGAACATTCAGCACTTGTCAGGTGACAAGGGCTAGTAACCACTGAGTACCTCACACCACTATCAAAACAGAATGCTGGTTTGAACTTTCCCTTGCCTTCCTGTCAAACCTTGCACAGGGCCAGCATCACTTCCTGTTTGGAGTTAAATTTCCATTGCAAAAGCTTCATTATCTCTTATCATCATCTACATTTTGGTTTGCCCCTGCAACAGCCCAACCCCACAAAGAAGCAGTATTAGGTATGGCTTTTAGCTGTGTGTTGGCCCTGGACCTTAGCTGCCGTCCTCATTCAAAGGCACATGCCATCTGCACCTAAACCAACTCCTGATGGGCCATGTCCTCCACAGGATCGAATGCCAACAGCTTTCAGCCTACAGAAGGAGACCTGCTAGCACTTGTGAAGAAAGGGCAGAAAGCACTTGCTAGAAACTATAAGGGATGACAATAGAAATATGCTACATATATCAGAGGAGACAACTAACTGCTCTGGATGGGGCACCCTCTCCGCTAAAAACCAGGGTGCTGCAACTGCTGGCACAGCAAACTGAGCAAAACAGCAGGCACTCCAGCTGAAAGGCCCAACCCCATAGTGTCAGCATCAAAAAGCATCAGCAGAGAAAGCAGCTTCTAACACGTTCTGTTAGGACAGCAGGACTCTAACTAGGGAGCACGGCAATGACAAGCGGGTGCTGGTACCTCGGTGTCGATGACGTCTGTGATGTAGCGGGGGGTGAGCAGCGGCATTCGCACGTACTGCAGCAGCTCCGGCAGCGACGCCTCCCGCTCCTTCTTCGAGTGCTTCACCCAGTTTATAACCGCCTCAAAAACCGGCTCCTCAGAGTCCACCTGGGAAGAGGAGGCACACACTGATCAGACTGCAGGGCACTACTTCAGCTACTGCATGGACCTGGCAGCTTCCAGGCTGCTGATGCTACTTCATGGCTAGCAAGAGAGCATGACGCTTCGAGGAAGAGTCTGTTGTGGAAATTCCCACGAGCTGCATTTACAAACCCTATGAAATTCCCTCGTTTTCTTTTCCTTAAAACTGCATTTTTTTCCTGCAGCCCAAATCAACGGCTGGCAGCACGAGTGCCACAGAAGTGAGCTTCGTGGTCTGCACGCAGCACAGCCAGAAGCTGGGAGCCACCACTCACTGTTGAGGGAGCGCAGTAACTCACAGGGCAGCTCCTGAGTTCCCAGTGGAGCAGGAGCTATGCAGAGTTCTACCATAAAGATGATCAGAATCACAATTCATTTATAGGGAGCAGGGTCTTGCTTGCCCTGCAGTCCCTTGCCCACACACTGCCCCTTTAATGCTCGAGTCATCCCCGTTGACTTTAAGTTTGAGGCTTCTTTAATACTTAATCCACATGTAAGGAACCATAAACAACTGGATTTCAGAGGGGAGAACCCCAGGGCATGAACATTACTGTTTATTTCTCCTGTTTATTTTATTCTGTGACTAGTTTATTTCTTTCTCCATTTAGGACCAGCACGTGCTGGTGCTTACACCACGGCCAGAGACCACACTGACTAAACCATCTCAACTTGATGCTTATAGAGAGCCTCCGGTGCTCTGGATATCTGTGAATACCAAGAGCTAAAACCTGTAAAGAGCTCTGTAATATATTATTTAGGCTTGGTTTTCTTTTGGCACATCCTCAGATCACCCAGTGTAAAAGCAAATGAGCCATGAATTTATTATCATGAGGTCTGTTAACTGTCACTAAATAAGAAGATAAAAGGAAATACTGTAATAAGAGGATTAAGTCTTCCCACCAGTACATGACTGGTCCACTCTGAGGTTCAGTTTGAAGCTGTCTGTTGCCAAATGTTCTGAAGCAGGGAGCCACCTCTGTGGCTCAATTCTTCCAAGCCATAGATTAATATCTGTAACAGTGTAATCTGAAATGGCCTCTTTTTATCTGAATTGCAGGGAAAGGACAGTTAGAACTCACAAAAGGAGAGCAGAGTACTTCAGTATTTCCCATTTCTCCCACTTCCTCCTTACATGCAATAATCCCACAGCGTTTTATTCGCTCCTGAACTGTTCTCTGACGTATTTCATGGTTTTGTTGCTCATGAAATCATTCCTGCTCTGATAAACGACATGTAACACTGAACACAGTGACCCCGCCAGGACCTGCCACCACACTGCTCAAACAGCCAGGGGATTTTGCGTACCCTCTGACACAGCACATCACATCTGCACGGCCACAGCAACAGCTGAGGCACTACAAGGAATGCACACCTCACAGCCTGCAAGGTCTGAATCCGTCCTTGCAATCCACAAGGGATTTTACTTTGCCTGTGCAGATCATCCCATCAGTTTGGCTGGGTCGTTCTGAAGTTCCCCATTATTCCTCTGCACTGTCCGGAAGTGTTATGTCAGGACACAGCACAACCCACAGAAGCTCAAACCTTCACAGCATTAAAGCTGTGGCTTGTTAAGCACCAAACACACTCAGCCTTCCTCCACTGCTCACCTCAGCCTGCGCCAGGGTCTTTCACTGCTCTCTCACATGCTCTATCTCAAGCAGGTTTATTAACAAGAGGATGTCAGCTTGGCTGAAGGCCACTTTCAAGGCAGACTTTCAAGGCATGCATCAGGAACACTCTCCTGGCTACCCCTGTATTGGCTTTTCAGGAATCCCACAAAGACATCACTTACACTGGTTTGCTTCTAAGAGTTCGTGTTACTGTGAACTCTGAAGAGGGTTTGCTGCAATCGCTTCTTTTAGAACCGAAGCAAACATCAACTCTCTACAAAGTCCATCTCAATTAAAAAAAAAGCCCCCTCCCCATTCCCAAGGAACGTTCAATTTATGCGTAAGAAATCTGAAAAAAGCATTTGACAGGTTCCAGCCAAAGAGAAAATCCTCCAGAAACCAACTGGAAAGGAACTAAATCTGCATCTAACTTCCTGAAGAGCCAGAGCAGCCAGCGTCATCACACATTCTGCTGCTGGAAAAGTAGAGGGTACCCAATGACAAATGCATTCCTTGTGCTGCTGAGTAGCATGCAAAGACCTACACATAGGAGTTAAAGTCTTGGGAGTATTTCTGAAATGTAGGCATTGAGACATCTTTGTAACCTCTGAAAGCTCCTCCAGGGCAAGGTGGAGACAAGGGAACAACAGCTCTGCAGAGGTGACTAATTGTTATGTCTTACTTGCAAGAAACACTTGTGGAAATGAGATTTCAAATTCAAGACCTGTGTGAGAAGTCCACCCAAGAAGCATGGACTGATTTCTGACTGGTTTCAACATTTTACTTCAATGCTTTGCATAGTAATGGTACTTTTCAGGTTTTACCTGAATTTCATCACACTTGATGAGCTTTTCAACCTCTTCTTGATTTAAGAGGATAAACTCTTCGTGCTGAACCACCTCTGGAAAATGTTTCTGGCTGAAGACCTCTGCAGCTTGCATTAGATCAACACAATTGTGTGTCTCAGCAAAATCCCGAATGCCCAAACAATTTGATGGATCCAGCTGGCTTTCTAGAAACTCACAGCAAGCTTGTTTCACACCTATGGAAAATTGGAGGGGTGAATGAGCACTGCATGCTTACTCCCAATCCACTGCTTTGGAAAGGGCTTCAGAAAAGAAAGTTCTAAACAATAATGAAAATCCAACTCAAATAACAAGCTTAAAACCACTACTAAAACACATATGTAAGTATTTCTTTGGGGGGACCACGTGTCGGGGCTGTTTTGGTCTCTGGCTATTCTCTTAAAAGCAAAACTTAACTAAATCTGGTGTTAGGAAAAGCCTCAAATGTCAGCTGTACCCAGCTTCATGGATTCTAAACAAAACCCATGTAATGTCAGTTGATACGGCCACCAGATTTCTGGGTTTTCTCCAATGTCTTTTTGATAGTTGCCTGGGATTTGGGATACTTGTGTGAGATATCTCCATAGGTGCACGTGCAATGACATCAACCAGTTTGTTAACGACCCAGACATACCACGATGGCAGGTCAAATGACATCTAGGATTTGCTTATTATTTTAAGTTGATTGAGCTGTAACATTTATGTGCTATACAGCCCACAATTCCTCTTGGGAATTCTCATGCAGAAAAACAGTATCCTAAAGCATGGAACAATAACCTGTTTTATCATCTGCTTTTTCCACTCAAGTCAGCTCCTTTACCAAAGAGACCACAGTGCACAAGACAACAGACCACGTTTGACGTCAGTATTTATAAATATCATGCCACCCACAGTCTGCCTTCCATTTCCAGAAGGTCAGACAAAGCAGGTCTCTAAACAGCACCAACTGTGTGCAATTTGTGCTGATCCTTGGAAATTACCTTTCAGCTGAAGCAGACACGCTGCTGGGAGCAGCTCTTGGACGTTTTCTACTGTCACATGGACAGTTTCTGTATATACGAAGTCCAGCAGGATTTCCATGGTGGAGGCTGTCAGGCCCTGGATATCCACATAGGGCTTATCTTTCTCTGAGAGCTGTAAATCAGAAGGCAGACAGAAGTTTATTTTTCAGGAATGTGGTCCAAAAGCCAACAATGCTCAGCAGTGTTTAAAAAATGGGATCCATCAGGGAGGTTTCAGCAGAGATTTGTCCGTTCTCTTCTTGTGCTCACTGAAAGAATAAGGATGAGGGAATTTCCCTACAGAATTCACTTACAGGGTAAAAGAGATCAAGTTCATTATGGACTGGAAGAGCAGCCAAACTGCATTGTAAAATGAGCAAGCTGAGATCAGAGATAGCAGAAATTACATGCGCCATTTGTGAAAGCCAACTTAACTCCTCCACACAGTAATTCCAAGCTTTACGACAAGGAACTGTCCAGAGCAATTCCTGCCTGGGCTGGATGTGCATGCAGCACTCCATGCTGCACATGGAGTCCCCACCTCACTACTCCACTGTAAAAACCAAACCAAATAGAAATCTTTCCTAGCTCTTCAATTCCTGATCCATTCTGCAAGCTTATGGTGAAGGCTGCTAAAAAGAATGAGTATTTATAGACCAGAGAGTTCAGAGCTAAAGGTTACACTTAGGTTTAGTTTAAACATTAGAAAGTAAAATGCTAGTACATACAGTGATGGTACTTCCACAATCTCCCCTGACCATTTTATCACCTCTAAAACACATCACTTGAGGGTATTATTTTTATTCCCCAAGGAACGTTACCATCTCAGCAAGCAGTCTTTGGGAACAGCAAATTCTGCCAATTCACCAAATGTGCACTTCTAGAGATAGAGAAGTGAGACTGTATTTCACAAAGCACTGGGTTTGTGGTTCGACGCATCCATCACGAAGCTGCTGGCACAGCTTCTGATGGTTCATGAACAATGGGCTTGCAGGTGCATTAATCACACCCTGCACAGAGCTGCAAGCTTGGCAGCAGGAATGGACCTCAACAGAAGGATGTCTCCATGCAGCACGCTGCAAAACCAACCTTTTTTCCCCATGACTTTTGAAGACGTATCAGTGCAAGCACGATTCAGGTGAAAGCCCAAGACTTTCCTTGCCAAGAATGAGCCTGAAGCTGGTTACAGGCAGGCTGAGCAGAGACTTAGAGAACAGAAAGCACGATCAAAGCATGATCGCTTGGCCTAGAATCTGCCACAGCTGGGGAAAAAGGAGGTAACAGAAGCACTGAAAATAAGAGCAGTCAAGGATATTTCTGTAGAGGCATTTGATGACACAGCAGCAGAAAGGAGGAAATGTCTCTGCTGAGACAGAGCCATTTCCATGATGCAGGGAGATACACTTCACAGCAGAGAAACACAGGGAGGAACGGTGATACTCAAAGTAATCTGAAGGAAGTGGCCTTTCAAGTCTATTGACACAGTGAACAAACTTTATGGCATTCAGAGTCAGGAAGGAACAGCAAATTACCTTGTCTGACCTGTTGTATGACAGGCCATGCATTGCATTTAGAAGCTAAAATGAGTTCCTAACTTGGGCTACATAAAACAAGACTAAGCTGTTTGGTACAACAAATAAAGGATGCAGATGTCACCAAAGGTCAGAACTGTTCAGATAAGATGTTTGTATGATTCCAAGAAGCAAATGCAGCTGCACACCACACATACTTAGAAGAAAGAGGATAAGAAGTTACCAACATCTATTGACAGGACAGGATCTCTGCTGGTAGAATTTCAGATCTGCTTCCCCCTTTGCTGTTTAGTATCAGAGTTCTGCTAACCAGTAGGAAGTAAAGCAGCGAGGAGATGATACTCCCTAGTGCAAGCACATTCCTAACATGTCATAAAAAGTATGCAGCACTACAGACCCAAAAATCAGCTGGAGCATCCAGGAAAACACATTCCATCATTAGGGAGAGTCACTTGGAGACCTCAGGAGTTTTACCCCAGGATGCCTAAGTTGGTGAAAGCCTTAAAACAGGGGCTGCAGGTCATAGCTTGGCTGTGAAACATGATGTTGCTGTCTCCCATCCATAAATCATGCAACTCAGTCTGCAGGAGAATGGGCATAACATTTTGGAACCTCCTTCTTATCCAAGGCTAATTCCTGGTTTTGCCTTCACTAATGCAGGTACTCAAATACACTGCAATAAACTCCTCCAATTTCTCCTCACCTATGGGGGAAGATAAATGCTGGCATGACAGTGCTAGTATGAGTCTCCCTGCATTCTAGAAGGCAATCACAGTACAGTGAAGATGACCACGTAAGAACCTGGAAACAGAAGTCATTAATTTTCAGAATGACCATTTCTCCATGTTCTAGAGGGAAAAACCTCCAGTTTCTAGAACATCCTCCAAGAAAAGACTGATTTATTTCTGGGGTGGAGCCAGTGATCAGCTCTTAACACACCCTGAGTTAATGCTAACCTGGCCCAAGATAGAAATGCCAATGCACAACTAGGATCCAGGGGAGCATTTGCTAAAACTGCTCTTTGGTTTTCACTACAAGGAAGAACCCTGTAGGTAACACTGATGGGCGCTTCAGTTTTCCCACACTGCTTGGCACAGTGGCAGAGGAAAGCGTTGTCAAAAGCCAGGGATTCAACAGGGAACTGGTGGCTTCTCCTTATTCTGGAAAATGGGAAGAAATTAATACTAAGTATTAACCACATACTAAAGATGGAGAACTTTAAAGTAAATGTTCAAGTCAGAGGTGAGAGAAGGAAGGGAACAAGAGACACATGGATTGGCAAACACAATTCTTTATGATCATCTCTGATGACAGTCTCAGTGCTACACTGGCCATGCACAGATGAATGACATTAGGCATAACCCAAGGATCAGCACTGAACAAACCCTTGTGCAGCCCAAGGCTGACAAAAGCCACACGCTGCAACTAGCCAAGTAACCCCAGATTCACAGGAGGTGAGCAATGAAATGCAAAGGAAGCCCTCACACACTCTTAGTCCCTTCTGCAAGACGGCATTTGGAGCTCCCTCGTAAGTTCCAGCCATGGCCAAAACCACTCTGTACCCACAAGTGTTTGGGGAGTGACCAAATGCTGTCCCACTGCACTTATCAACATACTTATTGCTGACACACATGGGAGGCAGGTCCACTTTGGGGCTTACCAAGCTGTCATTTCCTGGAAAGGACGCTCTCCCACAAACAGGAACTGTGTGCGCCACTTGGCACCTATGTCATTTGGGGTTTCCATACAAAACCAACCCAACGAATCTGGAACAAATACAAGCTAACCAAAAGAAGTAAAACCCTTCAAACAGCGGTGATTCGGGAGCATGAGATCGAGCAATCATGCCCCCTGGACACCAGATGCACTTCTTTTTCTAGGAAGAATTGCATCTATTAAGGTCACTGTAACATTACAGTTCAAATGAAAGCATAAAGAAGGAAGGAGAGATAGAGAGTGTACCAAAATACCAATCCTCAGCCTTTGTTACCAGCCACAAAGAGCGTTCTGTAGCTCACAGGGTGACTGGATCTCTGCAGACTGCCTAGACAAAGTCCAGGAAGTCAAAAGCATTGACCGGAACACAGAGGCAAACACAAAGAAGCAGAGCCCGTGTGCTGTACTGCTGTGCACCTTGAGGCTAGTGGTAAACAGAGAACTTCAGCCTCCAGGGAATGAATTTGCTTTGTGTGTTTTATAATTACATTTCCTTTATGCTGGGAAAGAGCATAAACCTGACAAATGTACAAACTTCATGGAGCATGGACATAAACCATACTGCCCCGTGGGCAGTCCACAAATGTCTGCTTTTGGTTGCTTTGCACAGGACTATAAAAACCAAGGCACCTGCTCAGCCGACGCAGCACTGAAAGACGTGGGCACACAGACAGCTCTGCCATGAGTGTTCATTGCTGGATAAAACAAAGGGAATTACTCTCTCCTGCAAGGACTACTGGGCTAGCAAAGAGGTCTTTAGGACCTTTGAGCTACTTAGTAATTTTTCCCCCTGCTAATGGGGAAGTTGCTACGATAAAGAAATCACCTTTGGTAAGAAAAAGCCACAAGGACAGATTCAAACTTATACAAGACAAAGCCAAGCAAAGCATCTCATGTTTAACAACATGAATGTTACCTGTCAGTTATTCAGAACAGCAGCATGCAGGGAGTGCAAGGAGTACAGCAACCGGGGCTTACAGCCTCAGCCCCGAGCCCAGCGCCCGAGGTTGCATCCTCTTTGCAAGAGCAGCAGCACAACCCATCACGTACCAGCTGATCAGCCAGTGCGAAAGAGAGCTCAGAACATCACTCAAACACCCTCCATTTCAGTTTTAAAGGGCTACCTTAAGTTACCACCCTGCCTAAGACGCATGCCATGGCTGGTGCCCTTGGCCAGAAAGATGCCCAGGCGCATGAAGACCATAAACCATCATTAGAAAATGAGATCAGTGAATGATTCAGAGCCTTCCGCTTTGCCGGCTCAGCCTGGCAGCTCTCTGGTGCTCAGGTTGGTCATGCACAATGACTCAGGACCATGGTCCCAACGGCAGCCTCTGACTCCCACCATGCCACGATAAAGGGCTGCCATGAGGAGACCGAGAACACTGCGAGGGGCTTTAGGGCCACGAGGATCCAGAGGGCTCCAGGGCCACCGCGAGGGGCACGAGCAGCTCCAAAGAGACCCAGAGCCACAACGGGGGGATCCAAGGCCACCACGGGAGCATCCAGAAGGCTCCAGGATCACCTTGAGGGGCCCTGGGCCCAGCTGCTGAGCAGCGTGGCAGAGAGCAGCCCGAGCAGGGCGCAGCCCCGCCTCGTCCACCCGCGAAGCCCCCAGGGCCGGCAGAGCCCGGGCTCGGGGCACACCGACCTCGCTGGTGAACATGGCGCAGAAGTAGTCGCTGCAGGCGGCCAGGACGATGCGGTGCGCCGGGAAGTCCTTGTGCTCCACGCGGAGGGTGACATCGCAGAGCGTGTTGCTCTTCCTCAGGGCGTTCATGGCGTTGAGGATGGACTTGGCGTGCGAGTTGGTCATGATGTCCTTGGGGGGGGCCATGGCGCCCGGCACCTGCGGGCACAGCCAGCACGGCCACATGTCACGGCCCGCCCTCCGAGCCGCCAGGGGGCGCCCAGCCCACCGCCCCTCCCTCTCTCCCTGCCCCGCCCGGGTCGCCCCCGCCCCACACCATAGGCCGCTCACAGCCCGGCGGCCCCGCTTCCCCGCCGGACACGGGGCAGCGCCCGCCCCGCCGGGCCAGGCCCGGTCCGGTCCGGTCCGGTCCGGTCCGGTTCGGTTCGGTTCGGCTGCACTCACCGCCGCGGGAAAGGGTCCCAGCCCGCGCGCCTCGCCTCCCCCCCTCCCTTCCCTCTCCGCGAGCGGCGCCCTCTGATGGCGTCACTGAACCGCGTCAGGCCCCGCCCCTGGGTGCCTCGCTGTTGCCGGGCAACGGGCGCCTGCGGCCCGGCCCCCGGCCGGCGCCGCGCACGGCATCGGGGGGAAGCGGCGCTGAGAGTGAGCGCGGCCGGGCCCCGCCGCGGCGGGAGCTGCTCGGGGGTGGCCAAGGGCGGGTGAAACGGTGCAGTTTTATCGACCCCGGGCTCGGCGGGGCTGCGCCCGCGGCCTGGGCGCGTCCCTCAGCCAGAGCCGGGCGCGGGTCGCGCTCTGCCGCGCCTCGAGTGTGAGCACCGAGGTGGTGTTTTGTATCCGGGGAACGCTGAGGTAGCCCCGGTGAAGATGGTGCATTGAAATAAACTCTGTATCCCAAAGGATGGAAAAGGTCGCACGAAAAGTAGTGTTTTACCGTGTGTTTATGAAATAGATACATGTACTTAGTGTTTGAATCATAGAACCATAGAATAGTTTGGGTTGGAAGGGACCTTTGGAGGTAGTCTAGTCCCTGCAATGAGCAGGGACATCTTCAGCTCGATCGCTCAAAGCCCAGTCCACCTTGATCCTGCATGTGTCCAGGGATGGAATGGTGACACATATGTTGAGTTGCTCTCCATATTTATGTTCTTCATATATTTTTTACCTTTTAAAAAAGTATTTTAAAATAGGAAAAAGGAATTAAAATAGAGCAAATAAACCGCATCAACCGTGTAAATGTAAGAAGGCGCTATGCTCCCAAAGACACCCAGAACATAGAAGGCCCTGAGCAACCTAATGCAATGTTGTTGCCTCTGCTTTGAGCAGAGTGGGACCAGAGACCCGCAGTAGTCTCTACTCCTCCAGTCTGGGTTGTGTTTTGAGTCTATGTTCATGTCCACAGAGCTGGATTCCTTGGCTTGTCTTGACAGGACTTCTCCTATCCTTGCAGCGTCCTTGGGGATCATTGAATTATAACATCACAGAACAGTATGGGTGGAAGGGACCTCAAAGATCACCCAGTTCCAACCTCCTGCCGCAGGCTTTGGGCAATCTGGTCTAGTGGAAGTCGCACCTGACCCACCATGGCTGCTGTTCTTCGAGGGCTGCCCCGCTCACCTGCCTTTGCTGCCTTTGGTCAGAGAGCTGCCGGGGACTCCGTGTTGGCCTGGCACCACACATGATCGCTTTGGGACTGTTGCATGGAAGGACTCCTGGAGATTCAGGCTTTCTCCTCTGGGAGCTGCAGAGTGGTGTTATCCTCAGCTGCATGCAGCACGGCTCTTCCAGGCCTTCCCCTGCAAGTGGAGTCAGCGCTGGAAATCCTGTGGTTATGATGGCATAAAATAGGGTCCATGGCCTGATGAGTGTAGATTTAAGAGGGGAAATACTCGCAAATCCAACATCACTCAGGCAGCTTACAGCAAATGTCTCTGATTCTTCCCCAAGACACCATCACAGAACCATGATGTAAACTGTCTCTGAAAACCTATGAAATGCCTCTTGTCAAAATACCCCACCTCCGTTGTGGAGCTATTGGGAAAACACACTGAAGAGGCTGAAACTACTGCCAAGGAGCTATCAAAAGTAAGCCCAAATCCCCACAAAGGAGTCCTTGTAAATAAGACCATAAAAAATTGAGGGATCATTGTATAAATCCCTTCAAAAGGCTCCCAGGAGAATGCTTCCAAAAATCACACAAAGGATTTTGAATACTGGATGGTTTTGTGGGAGTTTTGGTTGGGTTTTCTTTTTGTAATCCTTTTAATGGGGTGTTCATGGCTATGATTTGACATTGCAGATTGCTTCCAAAATGGCTTCTATGTGACATTTTTAGAATGTCTATGGGACATTTTTAGAATCACCAAGATGTTTACAACCAATCCATAGGGATTGGCTCTAAGGCAGCTTCACACCTGCCTTATGATCATCGCACTTGTTTTGTCACTGGTGCCCTATAGCATTTTCTAGATGTCCCTTTGATGGGATCATAGACACTTGATGAATTGCCTTGGTGGGACCTTAGATCTCTGTATTTTCAGAACTGCCTTTGGCTGCAGTTTCGGATGTGCTGGATCAGGATGTGGGATGTGCTCAGGAAAGTTCAGGACTTTTCCAGCTATCAGAGGAGCCACAGAACTGTTCCTGGGCTGGGGCTTTCGATGCATTTTCAACCTCTTCTTGGCTCTGTCCCTTAGGTAAGGTCTTTGAGTCAATTTAAAATGACTTTTGGATAGAAACGTTCCGGAGTTGGGGTGTGTCTTCAGGAGCATTGTAAGGAATGTCTCAGAAGTGATCTGAGAACACTTTAAAAAGCATCCCATGATACCTCACGCTTATCTTCAAAACGGAGTGTCTCTGGGGCTTGGTTTAGATATTTGTTGGATATAGTCTGTCAGGTGCTTTCAGAATGGTCCATGAGCCCATGTGTGAATGAGTGCAGCATCTTCTGCAGACACTGATAAGGGTGATACATTGATAAGTGTATGATAAGCTCATAAGGATGTGATACAGTGACAGCCATAAAGATGCAGCGAGGTGCGTTACTTCAGACGTATCCACACACCACGCGAGGGCAGAGTAGCTCCAAGTCTGCTTCAGCAGCTCGATAAAGAGAGGATCTTCCCAGGACGGTGTTGTAGGAGCTTTATAAACGGTGTGCATCTGTGTGTGTGACTGTGGCTGAAGAGACCCCTGGTATTTCCTCTGGAGCAGCCACGCAGGAGCTCATGGTCCCTCTTAGCTTACCCGACACGCAGGCAGGACAGCATTTGAGTATTGCCATGTTGTGTCCGTTAGGAGGTTTCACAGCACTTTAGCCAGTCTGGATCTGAAATGCCAAAGGAGGTGTCACTGTTTTGAGATGTCCGTGAGAATCCTGTGTCCCTGACCTGTTCCCCAAGGCTAAATTCCCAGGCATCAGTGCTCAAAGGTCTGCGCAGCGTGAGGGAGCGGTGACCCCCCAACAGCCCCAAGCACAGAACCCTGGAAGGATTGAGGTTGGAAGGACCTTGAAGCTTCTGTAGTTGCAACCCCCTGCCACAGGCAGGAACACCTGCCACTGGAGCAGGTTGCTCCAAGCCTCGTCCAGCCTGGCCTGGAACACTTAGTTTGGCTGCACTTGTAGGCACAGGATGGTTCCAGTGGTTCCAGTGCCCAGGGTGTAGCGTGCTGCTCTTGTCGCTCATGGAGAAGCTGATCTGCTGGCTGCCATAGCATCCACTGGAGTTGCTGCCACTGGAATCAGTCTCTTTTCACCTTTTGCCACACGTTTAACCCCTGTTTCTCTTTCATAAGCCATGTTACCTGACTTTGCGCCCAATGGACATGCAATTGTACCTTAGGAACAAGTACCCACATCCGCACTTCTGTATCAGTTTTCCGAGACAATTCTGAGTCTGGTGTTTGGGCACTGAGGGGAGAGCATGCCCTTGATGGCTTGTGAGCAGGTGACTGTGGGACCCAATGTGTCTTTGTGTCTCTGTCTGTCATTTGCCTTTGTCTTTATAGAGTGGGTTTTCACCCAAATTGAGACCTTCAGTTTCACAGACAACTTTCACAAGTTACCTCTTCCCTGGAGTACCATGACATGTGTGTAACCTGTACTCTTTCTCTTGCATGCCCCTTGCTGGGGTGGTGCCGGACTCAGGAGTCTAAAAGACTACATGGAACGAGTAACAAACATGATGGTGTACCTAAAAGGCTAAAACAAGAGGCCCAGAGTGGGGGTAGTGCATGGAACATCCCCAGCTTGGCCAGTGCTCCTTGGAGGGCTCTGGTTCATGCTGCCCAGAAGGTCTGTGTCCCCATATGGGAGGACACACAGGAAAAAATTAGATCCTGCAGCTGTGGGGAGCTTTTTGATCCCCTTTCCCTGCAACGGAGTTTCATTCTTCTGGTTAATACTGGTTAGCAGCCCGATGAGGACCCCCAGTGAGGCTGATGCAGCCATGCCATGAATTTGTGAGGCTTCAGACAGGGATTTCATAGGTCAGAAGATGAGGTGAAAAAAGCAGAAGAGCCTCACTGTAAGGTCTAATGATCATTTCAGTTCTGATGGAAGCGCTGGGCAGGCCAGGCAGGGGAGGTGATTGATCTGTGGGTTATGTATAAGGAAGAACTGTTTGGAGATGGTTGATGGCAGCTTTGGCTGCTGGAACCATGGCTTGGTGGATTTGAGAGAAGTGAGGGGTGCAAGCAGCAGAGTAACTGTTCTGACATTAAGACTTGGGCATATTGAGGAGTTTGGTGAGACTGCAATGGTGGCTGCCCTCCGAGGGAAAGCTGTCCAGGAAAGCTGCTGAATCTTCAAGGATGACCTCTCCTAATAGAAGAAAAGCCCAGCCTGATCTGCAGGAAGTCAGGCGAGCGTGGCAGGAGGCCAGCGTGGATGAATGGGGAACCCATGACTAAGCTCAAATGGAAACGTTCTGTGCACAGAAAGTGAAAGCAGGGCTGGGCTGCCCAGAAGGAACATAGAAACATCACAGGGGGGAAGTCAGGAAACGTTGGCCCACTGTGAATGGGTTAGGTGTCCTGGTGACAAAGGACACGGAAAAGGCGCCAGGCTTCACTAGCGTGGCCTCCCTCATCTCCGTACCTAGTGGCAGGGTTCGGTTGAGAGAGGTACATCAGAAGAAGGTAAAATTACATTTTGTTTAAGGGAACTGGCTATACAGGACCCTGTGAGATCAGACAGGATGTGCCTGAGGGCACTGAGGGAGCTGGATTGGTGTCATTTCAAGGCCATTCTACATTGTCTGAAAACTCTTGGCCGTTGCAGAAGGATCCTGATGGTTGCCACGAATGACGATGTCACAGCCATCCTCACAAGGGTAAAAAAGGAAGATCCAGGAGACGCCAGGCTTGCCAGTCTCATCTCAGTCCCTGGGGAAGTTTTGGAGCAGATCCTCCTCAAAACCATGTCCGAGGATGTGAAAGTACACAAAGGACAAGAAGGTCATTGGGAGCAGTCAGTGTGGTTTTCCTAAAGGTAAATCTTACTGGTTGCCTTCCACAGTGAGACGATTGGCTCTGTGGATGGAGAGGGTCAGTGGCTGCTGTTTCCCCTGACTTTTGCAAGATTTCTATTAGTGTTTCCCATGCACGCTTGTGAAGGTGTTGCTGCCATGAAGGTCAGCCACAGACTGGGCTGCATTAGTAAAAGTGCAGCTAGCATGTGGAGGGAAGCATTTATTCATCTCTATTTGGGACTTAGGAAGTCACAGCTGAAGTACTGTCTTCATTTTGAGGTCCCCAACATAAGATATAGATATATTGGAGAGTCCAGATGAGGCGGTTGGGGGCTAAAGCACAGAACACATGAAAAAGGGGTGATAGAGATGGGTTTCAGCTTGGTCAAGAGAAGATGAAGGGGAGATCTTGCTGTTTGCAGCTACCTGATGTGTAGCTATGTCAGGTGCGCGCATTGGAAAGGCAGGAGCTTGTGGACACAAACTGCAGCCAGGGAAATTCTGCTGTGGAATTTCACCCCATTTGCACGGGGCAGCCTTGGGACAGGTACCGAGGGGCTGATGGGATCCTCATTCTTGCTGGGCTTCAGAATTTAACAGGACAAGGTGCTGAGCAACCTGATCTTGCTTTGGGGGTAGTCCTGCTTTGTGTAAGGAGTTAGACTGGAGCCTTCCAGAGGGCTGGTCTGACCAAAATGGGTTTAGGTTCCTTTCATCTCCCTGCATTCAGGGCTTGTTCTAGTTTAATCCAAACATCCTGGTGAAGACATGAAAGTGCAGCATTTATTTGCCAGTTTTACATGCTGTATCATAGGGGCGTTTTATATTGAAGTTTTCTCTGTCTAGAAAGTCCCCAGGATTCTGTGGCCAGGTTGGTCACTGTTATAGCAGATTTGGGCTAATATAAACGATTTCAGAATTAGAACTTGCCATTGGGCTCTCCTGCTTGGCCGTGTTGTGTTTGCTGACATGGCTTCAGGTTTTGTTTACAGCCTTGTTTGTGTAGTGAGCCAAAATCTCTCTGTAGCCCACCAGAGGCAGGTGAAACTTCCTTTAGTGTGTTTTGCAATTTGGGATGCTCTTTCTAAACCAGCCTGTGTTGTGATGTCAGATACTAGAGGATGAATCTCATCCAGCTCAGCACCTTTGTATTTACCCTGTTTCTCACTGAGCTCTAACCTCTGGAAGGGTCTATTTTTGGTTGTCTCCTTGAAGAGATTTTCACTGGAGAACTGTCATGTGAAAAGGGCATTTTCAGTCTGGAAGGTGAATTGCATTTCACCCTATGGTGTGCACATGGTGAGACAGCTGTAGTTTCTGCCTTCCTTTTAAGCACGTGGGAGGCATTAAGAGGTGAGGGTTGGTTGTCTGGACTCTGGGTGGGGAGGGTTTAGCATCCGTTACTTGTGATCTGGAACACAGACCCCATGAGGTCTGCTTCCCAAACACCTCTTCCTATGCTGTGCCTAGGGCTCCCATGGCTTTGCTCTGCGCCTCCCTCTCCTGATACTGAGTGCTGGAGGCATCTGTGGGCTCTCTGCAGCTAAGGGAGATCAGGAGGTACTGAATTGCCCCCGGGCTGCAGTAGTGCTTCTCTGATGCAAAATCATTCTACGGTTTCTTGCTCCTACGGGAATATGAGGAAGGTGGTGCAGTGTGTGTCCATGTCCCACCGGAGCTTCTCACCTTTGTGTTCTTTGAAGTCTGGATTGGTTTTTTTTCCTAACAGAATACTTCCCAGAATATTTCTGCTTCCCTGCAGGATGCTTCCAGCCTATCAATGGGAAAGTGTAGTGGCCAGAGGAATCGGAACAAACTGTTAACGCTCCAACCCTGTGCAAGCTGTCTGCGCCTACACCAGCCAGCATCCCCTTCCTGGGGTCTGTGATGGAAGGAAGAGCTGTGTGGGGATTTAAGGCTGGGACAGAGTCCATATGGACAAATGTTGGATCTGGATGGCAAGGGAAAGATCCCAGCAGGAGTTACAGCTAACAAAATATCCACAGACAAAGGCTGAGATTAAATGCCTTGATTTTGCTTCCAGGAGCTCAAAGCAGCAAACTTTTTTGTGAATGAGATAGCCTTGAAGTTCCCATCAGGCATTAAACAGTAATGGTTCTTGGGGCATGTTTGGAAGAGATTGTCTGAAAAGGTGAGTATGGTTTTGTGTCGCTGGATAGTAGGGAAAAAGGATTAACCCTTTGCCAGCTCATATAGCCTGAAACTGCTGCTGCCAGACCTGACGTGGGGCTATCTCAGTCTCAGGAACGGGCTTGCATTCTCCAAAATACCTGCTTTCCTTTGGCCTCTGAGGAGGCCAGTACCAAATACTGCAGTACCATGCAGAGCTTCTCATCATTTGCATTCCCATGGCCATGGCAGTGCTGCCATCCCAAGCATTCTGAATCATGGCCCAGGCTCCCAGAAAGAATAACACTGGTGGAAAAGACAATGAGATTGAAAAACCCATCCTGTAGGGTTCTCGCTTCATTGGCTTTGTTTCGGAGGAGTTGTACATCTACAGCCAGGAGGCCTGGACAAGTGAAACATCCACATCTGAGAGTGCCTACAAACTGTCTCTACATTGTCCTCTTAGACAATGCTTCCGGGTCCCTCAGGGCCAAAAGCCTCTCTGACACAAGCTGTCTCTTCCCTTCAGGGTGTCCCGACAGTGCCTTGCTGACATGTAGGGGCAACTTCAAAGGCGCCCAGCCCTGACAATGGCTTCCAGAGCAGCTCCACAAGCCAAGTACCCAGAAGGTCTCTGTCTGGAATACACCACACCAGACAGAATGTAACCCATAAGGCAATGTGGCCTTGTCCTCCCCTCCAACATGTCCCACCAGTCTGGTGCCCTCTTGCTTGCTCTGGTGTTTGCCACCATCAGCTCTGATGTGTCAGCGGGGACCCAGGACCACCCTCTCACTGGGGGGATTGCTGACCCACTCTATCACACTGGCAGAACTTGCTGCATTGGGAATTACAGCACAGCTCCACTTTTTTCCTAGGGAAATGGAAGAAAATGGTTTAGTGTTTTAATGGTCTGAGCATGAGAACTGAGTTTGAGCATCTGCAGGATATCGGAAGTCTGGATCAGGATTCAGCTATCGCAATGGGGCATGGTTTTCATCATTCCCACCTGAACTGCATAGCAGAGCTTTGGATTTCGTCACTAATTTTGGGGTTCCAATCCTCTTCTCTAACCTTTGGATCTCATTCCTCTGATTTCCTGCTGACCTCTCAAGTTTTTTTCCTTGGAACAAACCCCCAGGGCTCGTGAGCAGAAAAAGGAAGCAGAGTTTGGCTCTGGGTGGGGATTCTGCCTTTGCATGGGAGACCCTGTTATATGATGTCCTTAAACTGTTATGCAGCAGACTGTCCTGCTCATGAACCCTGAGCAGCAGATCACAGGGTGCAACCAGGTGGGTCTGGTCCATGGGGTTTGGAGAGGGACACTGGTGATGTAATTCTGCTGCATAAAGGTGGGTGTTTTGGCTCTTCCCTCTGAAGAAGAGGGGTGTGGAGATGATGCCAGCTCCTGTGGACACACACAATTCCCCAGTCCTCCCTTAAGCCATGCAAACAACATCCAAGCCCCAGCAGCCCAGCTTGGCTGGAGAGGCAAGCAGCCGGTTGCTGAATGAACCAACAAGGTGCTTTTCACATGCAAGAGGACAGAAGCCAGCCACTGGTCAGCAATGGGGCTCATTTATTGTCTCACAAGAATGGATGACATACAGCTGCAGTAATGTCAGCAGGACCAAAGATTTATGTAGGGCCTGAGCTCTGACCGTGGAGCTCCCTGTTGTGCTGGGTGGCAGTAAGAAGGTTTGTGATGGAGAGGGTGGATCTGGGAGATCCCTGAGCTGCAGGAAGCAGATTTGAGACTGTTCCCAGTGGCTGGTGTCCTCCTGATACCATCATCCCACAAGGCTGATTCCTGTTCCCTCCTCCCACATAAGCTGCCCTTGAAGTAGGGGAGGGCAAATGCAGCCCCCAAAATGGCTGTTCTGCATCGGAAGAAGAACCAACAGCCTCTTCCAGGAGTGAGGCTTGGGGACAGTGGGGGAGCCAGACCCCATTTTCACTGTGTGTGACCAGGAGCCTGGTGACTACAGACAGGAGTGCTGCAGCGTGTGAAGGTGGGAGGATTGATGGAGGTGGAGGCACCTTGGCAGGGTGCTGCTGAGTGACCTCAGGCAAAGCACATGGGTTTCTCCAGGAAGGTGTTTGGATTTGGCTGCCTTGAAGTTCAGAGACCCCTTGTTAGACACTGTGGGTCAGACTGAAGGAGGGGCTGAGCATTCCCAGCTGAAAGTGGGGGTCCTGCCCAACCTGTGAGGCTCCCAGTGGATGAAGCAGAGCCTCCCAAAACAGAGGCGGTCCAAACCTCAGGTGCACACACTGCTTTTAACCCACTTCTGCTCTTTCAGTCGGTGGTGTGGGGCAGATGCAAGCCCATTTCCAGGGGTTTGTGGGACCTGCAGAGGACCCTGGACAACAAGGTCTCTATGGGTAGCCACATCATTGCAGTTGGCCATTTCCATGTGTTTCTGCCACAGAGCAATGGCTTTTGCTAAGACCTCTCTGCCTTGAGAAGACATGCTTGGCTTTGCTGCAGGCTCCTCCTGGCTTGTGATGCTTCCGGATGGTGATGAGGGTCTCCCTGACCCATCTCCTGAACTGGTGGCACTTGCTCCAAGCCAGTCCCTAGCAGAAGAGACACTCACGCAGGGGGTTTATCTCCTCCCACGGCCAGCCCTGAGTATCTGGATCTCAGTCAGAGCCCTCCCAGGCGAGTGGCAGCTGGCAGAGTGGTGCCTGTTGTCCAGGCAGGTATGATGGGGGCGAGGGTAGATGGGTTGTACTGATGCTTTACATGAAGCAGCCTGCTGTCACCTTGCTGGCCACCCGGTGCTGGGGCTGGCCCTCAGTGTGAGGTGTGGGGCTGTTGGGCATGGCTGATCAGAGGAGGTTTATAAGTGAGACACGTAGGGTGGTGTGGGAGGGGAGGGGAAGAAGGTTATCCGGAGGTTGCTGCCGGCTGGTTCTCTGCTCTCTGAAGTGATCAGCATCTCACTGTCATTGAGGCAGGGACAATGCTCAGAGAAGCCTCTCTCCCTCCCCCTGGTGCCCACCCTTTGCTGGCAGGGGACAAGCGTCATGGAGGGGAAGCTGTAGCTGTCGAGGATGGGGTGCACTCCCAGGGAATCAGGTGTCTCGAATATGTGGTCGATGTCGGAGAAGCTCACCAGAGCCTGTGTGGAGTCATAGGAGCTTTTATCCATGTCATCAACCCCGCAGGACCTGGGGTAGCTCCCCTTGTCCTGGCCCTTCTGCCTCAGCAGGCGGAGGTCTTCTCTGAAGTGGGGATTGAAGAGCACGTAGAGCAATGGGTTGAGGCAGGCGGGCAGGGGCAGGACCACGAGGAGGATGGATTTGATGACCTCTGGGGTGATGAGGAAGAGATTGAGTGTGGAGGAGAAGGTGAGGAAGGCTACTGGGCAGTAGAGGAGACAGTTGGTGAAGATCAGCCAGGCCACATGCTTGACCATGGCACAGTCCCAGACAGCGCTGAACTCCCCCTTCAGCAGGTTGCAGTAGAGTCGGATGTAGGTGCCTGTGATAGTCAGGAAGCAGAGCATGTTTGTCATCACCAAGGCCACAGTGAAGCCCAGGGTGGCAGGTTTCCCATCTGGGATGGGATATGGGAGACAGAGAGGGGATGCTCCATATTCCCCAATGGAGAAGAGAGGGAGAGCGGCAGCCACAGAGGACAGCAACAGGCAGCAAAAAGCAGCAGCCTTGACCTTGCCTAAGGAGGGTGACTTTCCATAGCCCCGCACACAGGAGACTGAAATGCTGCACTGCACAGCAGCCAGCGTCAGCAGGAAGATGGCAGCTTCGGAGGCGAACACCGACAGGAATCCCGTCACCCTGCAGCCTGCTCCCGTCTCCCATCTGGCGCCGTAGTTGGCGAAGTGGCCGTAGGTCAGGGCGTCGACGAGAGCCAGCATACTGCAGTAAATGCCCGTCAGCATGTTGGCTCCGGCGATGGAGCCGATGATGAACTTGACTGGAGAGAGGTAGCTGGAAGAGGCAAAGACAGCCAGGATGACCAGCCCATTGCAGAGCACTGAGACCAGAACGATGACCCAGACTCCCAGGCGGACGATCCAGCTCTCGAACAAGTGATCACAAGGCTTGAAGGGACCTGGAAGAAAACAGACCTCGAAGTTATACCCAGGATATTCCCCTTTGCACGTTTTAAGCAGTAGAGATCAAAAGCAATGAGAGGGAACTGAGCAATCTTGCTCAGCTCGCAGCGGGTGGTTTTCCTCCGAGCCAGCACCTCCCTACCCAGGCAGCAGGGCTTGTCCTTTGCTGAAATCTCGTTTCTTCTTGTCACATTGATGCACACTCAGTGGGACAACCGATGAAAGCCCCATCCCTGCCAGTGTCCCATAGCCGCCTGGATGAAGCCAGGCCTCTCCATCCTCCAACTGTGCTTGTGAGGATGCCACTGACCCGTGAATGGGGACCAAATCTGAAGGCAGTTCCTGGTGTCCCAGCCAGCCTGTGCTTGCTGGCATGGCTCTGACGAAAGTAAGGAGACAGTGGCTGGGTGCAGCCCAGCACCTCCCTCCTCTCCCTTTCTCAGGAAACTGAGTAAAATACCCCTGCAGTCCGCTGTGCTGCAAGTATGATCAGGAGATCAAGGATGAGGTCTTGTGGTGCAGTATTATGGGCTGGATGGGACAAAGCAAAGTCTAAGTCTTGCAAGGGAATGGGAACTTCTTGAAAGCATGAGTCTGAGTGCGGGCAGGGTGGTGGATGGAGGAGCTGGATACCTTGGATTTCTCATCAGGAATCATCTGGTCAGACCTTGTCCTGCCCTCATAGGAGGGCAGCTACAGCTGAGTTGGGAGGAGGAAGCTCCTCGCTTGTCCCCAGTTTGGCCAGAGCCCAACCATTCCAGCTTCTGATCTGCATGTCTGAGACGTGGGAAGGGTTGTGGGATCTTGGGGACTTAGAGAAGCTCCAAGGCTGTGTTCAAAGGGTTTCCCTGGCTGCTCACCTGGGCTTGGTGTGCACTGAATAGTGGGGTGCAGCTTTGATTCCTCAAGGTCCAGCTGGAGGTCATCTGTATCTAGGTCATCTGGGGAGAAAATGAGAACCAGTGCTCAGAGAATGAGCAGGGCCAGCAGGGCCAGCTGGGCTAGAAGCTTTTCCCACTGCCTGTCCTCAACACAGACCTTCCCAAACAGTTCCCAGCCCTCAAGTTCGCAGTAGCTGCTGGTGTCTGGTTTGACCCCTGCAGTCACTGCTGTAGAGGGAGAGGCTCTTGTAGATGTTGGTGGGTTGCAGTGTGGGCAGCCCCTCACTGGGAGTTTTTAGGTTACTCCCAACATTCAAACTGTAAGAGCTCCAGATCCCAGAGCTTTGTGACTGCGGATCCCTCCTCCCAGCATGCTTTATTAAACATAAAGAAACACTCCAGCCTATGTGGTTACAGCAAACAAAGCCTTCAAATGCATCTTCTAAATGGAAGCTTTCTGGGCAGGCTTTGTCCAATGTTGGTTCATCCTCAATGACATTGGAGCTTTGTTCAAAGAGAGCTGTTAGCTTCTACTTGCAGCACAAAGTCTTCATCAGCAACCACCACCAAAGAGCTCAGAAGCAAAGAGACAAGAGAACCCAACATCTATTGCTTTATTTTATGTCCTACAATTTCTTGGGAATGTCATGCCCTGTCTTGCATTTTCTTAAAGACAGACTGGTTGCCCATGCCTGCAGACTTTGGACCCATGGGGTTTATGCACCCACGCTGCACTGCCCTCATTGCCCATCCTGCTGGGCCTGCGTCTCCACCACGAGGGCACCCTGAGCCAGACTTGGGCTCTCTGAGGGTCAGGCAGAGTCTCCCTGGCTGAAGGAGAAGCTGCTGGAAGAGAATGGCTCTGGGTTTTTTGTGTTTTGGTGGTCCGTAGGGGTAGATCATCACCAAGGAGAATGGCATCCTCTTAATCGAATCCAAGACATGCTTTTCTGCTTTGTTCCTTGCTCCTCTTTTTAAACTGCCCCTGATTCACAGTGCTGGGACATGGTGAGGACAGCGGCTGTGCTGCTGCACCATCCCCACCCATGGCACCAGCACGGCCTGCTGCTCCCAGTGGAGATCTTCGGAGGCTTTTCTGCAAGTGGGAAGAAGGTGAAAGGGACGTGGGGTTTTGCTTCTTGCAGCCCAGTATCCAGGGACCTGGATCTGTGGCTGTGGGATGAGCGCTCCATTGGATGATATGGGCTGATGTTGGTGTCCACATGCAGGATGGGAGTTTCCACAGTGCTGAGGATATAACTAACCCAAGTGGGATTTAGTTGCCTAATCTGTTTAGAAATGGGGTCTCTCATGAGGTCTGCTCCCTGTCTGTGTTTGGAAATGCGACTGGGGTTATTAGATTCAAGAACGATGACAAATAACGCGTTCTCTTTAGTGCCTCCTGACGAGCATTGTGGCTTCCTCAGCTTCAGTGAGCACTGGGGAAAAACAAGCCATTTCAAAAGCGTGTCTGTATAAGAGCTGAAATCTTTCTGCTGCTTTGGAGCCTGGCAAGAAAACACTCACAGTGGGATGGAAAAATGTTTCGTCCTTGTATTTTATAGTCTTATAAATCTCCTGTGACTTCTTCGTCCAGAGTGCAGAGGCTGTGATGCGCAGTCACGATACTCAAATCAATGCAGAGGCTTGTACTTTCTGCCCAACTCTGCCCATGGTAACGTTAATCGTAACCTGCCCCCTTCCCTTTTCTCTTCAAAGGGCCAGGATGCACCAAGGCTTGTTTGAAGTGCAGGTTAAACATGTGCATGGAGTGAAGGAGGCATCATGTATTTTGCCTCAACTTCTGAGCTAGCTGTGAATTGCAAAGCAATCCTTGGCCAGTGCAGAGGGATTCTGGGCAGAAAATGTACCTCTCTCTGCTGGAAATCAGTGCTTCTCCTAGCCTGGGAGCTGTAGGGAAAAGAAAAGGGCTGTGGGGTTGTAGCAGGGCAGACTGCATTCCCTGTTAAATAGCCCTTATTTACTTGAATTTTGCTAATGTGCTTCCACTTTCTGAGGCCTCATGGAAAAAAAGTGCTTTGCTTGTAGTGTCCTTTGCATGGAGAATGGTTCCCAGCTGCCTTACTAACACTGATGTGGAAGGAAGGAGGACAGGGGAGAATCGCTGGAGAAGGAGTAGAACAAAAGCCACCGGGCTGGATGCTTCTTCCCCCTTTCTGTTGTCTGCCATAGCTAGGGCAGTCCCCATGTGTGGTTTGCAGATAAGTGCTCTCTCCTTCAGAGTTAGGGCATAGGTGGCTGCAAGGGGCCTGGCCAGATGATTTTGGGAAGCTCGAGTAGTCTTGGATGACAGAAGCAGTGTAGGGCTAAGGTTCTGGGTTTGCTGGATGGTTGGATAAGTTAACGAGTCTGCTTTAGAAGCTAGTGGAGGTGCTGGGCTGGGTAAAGCAGTGTGCTGTTATCGAGGATAGCCGTACAAGTGTGTTGTCTTCTCATTTGCTAGAGCTTCAGTCCATTATTGCAAACATATGTTTGCAAGTGAATACATCCCTTTCTATCCTCAAACTATTGGTCCTGAAGTGGGGTGCTGGGGCTGGGATGGAAGTGGCCTGTGGCAATAGTACCACTTGCACTTGCCTGTCCTCCCTCTTTGGGGCGGGTAGCGGGAGCGAGCTGCCAGATGCCCTATGTGACAGCCCCAGAGCCATCTTTGGGCTCCTGCCCAGCCACACGGGACAGGATTGGGGCAGGGGGGAATCTGCGAAATGCCACCAATTATAATGCAAAGAGGCATCTCCTGGGCACTGAAAGTTTTGGAAATGGGACAAGGTGACAGAAATGTGCCAACCACACTCCTTTGGGCCTGGGGTGCCTCTCAGTTTGATGTGACCAGACACACTTGGGTGATGTCGGGGGGTTCCCAGACATCCAGGGCTGTGGGAGGATGGGGAGGAGTTGAGCTGGTCCCAGAGTCCACGGCACCACATGCACCCTGTGGCTGGAGTCAGACGGTCCTTTGGTGCTGGGATGGGTGCTTGGTGCTGGGAGGCAGCACTGCCTGGCTGCTGGAGCAGAGCTGTGTCACTGGGGACCCATTTCTCACCCCTACACAGCTGCGTGGGACAAGTCGCCTTTCACCACCCGGCCATGAGGCTCTACAGACTTGTTTGTAAAGGGCTCCTCAGTCTCTTGCTGGAAGCACTGTGCAAGGCTGAGAGGACATGGCTGGCTGGAAGCGTGCCCCATCCCTCTCACAAGTTCTCCCACAGCATCCAAGCACCCTGATGAGCCTGGCTGCACACTGCAGGGACAGAGCTCCGAGTTATTTTCTCTTAATGAGACCAATTTATCTCCTGCATGGAAGGAATGTTTGAGAGCTTTTTTCCTCTTTAATGAGGAAGTGTTACAGGATTCATGTAACACAGCTAAATACTGCTGGTGGCCATCAGAAAGGAAGCACTGGGGACAGAAATAAAGCAACAATTGATTAAATAAAATAGCAGTATCACAAAACCCGCAGTGTGAAGAGTAGACCATGCATTAGTGAATGGGAAGGAGACTTGTCTGCAAAAGCTGCACATAGTAAAGAAGGATTTTCTGGAACAGTTTGCATTTGTATCTCTGTGGTTTGGTATTTCAAGACAGAACCAGTGCTTTAGCATCTGAAAATGCGAGCCTTTATGAGCTGCTAATGGTCTCATCTGGCACATCTTAGAATCAGTCAGCATTCCCCTCTGGTCATAGAATCTCATGAACGCACATATAATCCATGAGGCCGAGACTGGCCCGGGGGCCTGGCAGCCTATGGTGGGTATTGGTCTGTCAACAGAGCCAGGAGAGACTATCTTTTGAGACATCAAATGCTTTGGTACCTAGCAAGAGCAGGATCACATCCTAGCTCACAGCATGGCTCTGCCCATGGGTTGATCCCTGTTCAGCCCAGTTTACTTACAGTGATTATCAGCATGACCTGGAAACAACTCCATGGTCCTCTTGTGGGGATCCTCCTCCTCAGGGCTCATGTCTTCCGTCTCCCATTGGTTGGACATCTTGAAGAAGCTGCTGCAGCTTCCATAGGCACAGCACTGGTAGGCATAAGGTACCTCGAGAACTCTGCAGAGGGGGAAAGCAGAACTTTGAGGTGCATCACCTCCATGACCTGACTCTCCATTGCTTTGCACTTTTTGCTTAACTTCCATATATAACAAAAGCAAGTCTGTCAGGTGATGATTACATTGGAGGAGGACTTTGCTCTGGTGAAGGACTCCATGTAGGGCGGAATGTGGGCCCATGTCACCCCATGGAGTCTCTGCACTGTCTACTTTTGGCGGTAAAGACACTGTTGGTCAATAGGATGTTACCAAACAACAGCTTTGGAAACTACACTGAAGTTCCTGGATATTCCTAAAAACCTTTCTGCAGTTCCCCCTAGACTGAAAGAGCCTTTTTCCTCTGGCAATGCACCATCTGCATGTGCACTCTTCAGTTTTGACCCCGAAGCCATTTTTTGCTGGGTATCCTTTCTTTGGTTTAAAGTGAGAAACTTCCCAGGAGCTCGAGTGAGTGCAAGATTCTCCTTTGCTTGGTGCTGAAGGTCAGAGAGGCATCTCCAGACTCCAGTTCCAGGAGCATGGCCCACCCCTGCCAGCTCAAACAGGGAAATCTCAGCTCTCTTGAGCGGAACAAGTGATTTTAATGTCTGATTTCTGCTTGGGAATCAAATTGTCAGTTAAGTATAGCCTGTGTTTCAAGGTTAATTAAATAGCAGCTGAACATCAGCTGGATGAATACCAGGCTATCAGTCAGCAGCTGCATGCTCTTCAAAGGCTGCACGCTCCTGCTTCTTTGCTGGGAGTCAGGAAGACTGCTGATGGAGGCAAAGGAACCTCAGGTTTTCCAGACAATTAAGGTCTTCGGACGAGATCAGTAAATATGGGGAAACTTTATAGTCTAAAAATATGCTTTTGTTTTAAGTTCCCAAACATTTCTGGCTGAGCCCTGGGAGGCTACGGAAACTCTGTATACAAGCTTGCTTCCTGTTATAAGCTCCCAATTAAATCCTATTATTGCGAGGTGATAGGGAGGTACAGAATCTCCCAGGATGGCTACCAACTGTTCTCAGATGATCCCTCCAGACATATGCCCTAGAATAGGTCTATTCAATGGTGGTACCCCACAGATAAGGGTACTTTATTTGGTCCATCACCTGCCGTGACTCATTAACCACTCCTGCAGACTCAGTCTTTCTGGTACAAATCCACATCAGTTCCACAGATGTCAGTGGAATTAAGTTTAGAGGAGCAGCAGCCCTGGAAATGCTCAGCTTGGCCCCGTGTGCACAAGGGGCTGCTATCTTGGGTGTGGAAGGCCCTCCAGAACCTTTTGGGATCCCCTGCCATTTGGAAACCAGCTGTGATAAGTCAAAACCATTCGAAGAGAAAGCCCTGTGGACACCACTGCTGAGGCAGACTGAAGTGAGAGATCCATGCTTTGCACCAGGCCTGAGCTCACTAAGCCCAGTGTTGGTGTGGTGGTGGCCTGTGACCCCAGTAGTGGGTATCTAAACTGGAGCAGCTCGAGCCTTGAGAACCCATACTGGATGAGTGGGAGCATCAGCTCATGCATCCTTGGCTCCAAAGGAGCTACCTGGGAGATCCAAGCAAAAGATGGCTTCACTTGAGGGGCATTTGAGTCATCTGGACCACGGGGGCTCAGCCTGAGGGCAGATGACGTGCTGGAGACCCACCACTACTACGGGAGGGTCAGGAGAGCCAGAGCCTGCAGTGTGGCACTGCACTCCAAGCCTTCTGCAGCCTCATTCTGCTTGGTTTGACCCCTTCAGGCTCCTCATTAATCCATAGCAGACCAGGCACGGCCACACAAACAGAGTTTACTGAAGCAAAGCTGGATGTCATTAGCTAGGACTGGCTTCTGGGAATGTTTTCCATTCAAGGGAGCCCTGAGCTGGGCCTGCTCCATGCTTTCCACTTGTGTGTGTGTGTTTGGGTGGGGGCCGATGAGCCCGGGAGCATCACCACTCTCCCATGGAAGACTTAAAAGATGAGGCGCATTAGCAGCAGATGAAGCTTCCTCAACCTATTGGCCTGAAAGGATGGAGGAAAGCAGGAGATAAACAAGGAAAGAAGGAGACTGATTGCTATAAGCAAATACAGGCTGTGCTGAGAGCCAGAAGTGAAAGAGCCAACACCACCACTACCTCATTTTGGGGAAGCTCTCCTTGGTGAAGGGCTCAGAGAGAGCAGGGTTGCCTTGGAGCTTCAGATGGGTCAGTCCACCCAAACCATCCAGAGGCAGCGTGACCAGCCGGTTATCAGTCAAGTCCCTGACGAAGGGAAAGCAGAAAGGGAGACCATGGTCAGGGTTTTGGTGCTGGTTGTATCTCAGCCAAGCAGATGCTTGGAGAGCCACACTGCCTGCCTGGATTACTCCTTCTAATGTGATGCTGAAATGGGACTTGGCGCTGCATGAGGACCAGGATCCGCTGGAGGTAAATGGGTCAATACTGCAATGCCTGGGGAAAGTGAGGGGCTCACATTGAAAGCTAGGGATAGTATCTACCTCCCTGTACAAATATCTCTCCCGTGCATCTCTTCCCTCACCACTTCCCCCATAACAGGTCAGGTAAGACTGCAGCTCCCAGCCCATAAAGTACCCAAGGACCGTAGTGAGGAGGCTGAGGACTGGGGCCCCCTCTAAGACCAGCAAAGATAGCCTGCAGTACTCTTGCCAAAACAGTGTGTCCTGCTGATTTCATAAGAACATCTAAAGCAGGTCTGAAAGCATCAGAAAGTGGAGGTTTAAGTGTTCAGGGTGTGAAAGCATCTTGAAGATGCTTTTTCATCGTCCCCTTAATATTGGTAGGAAACCCTGGGATTTGGTCTGCCCATGTCAGTGCTGAGACATGCACCTTAGCACTGCAGCCTTCTGGTATCTAAATGCTAGGTATCCTTGGGGGTATCTGAGCTCCTCAGATACCTGCTGTCCATGGCCCACTGTGAAAGAAATATCACAGAATAGTTAGGGTCGGAAAGGACCTTAAGCTCATCCAGTTCCAACCCCCCTGCCATAGGCAGGGACACCTCACACTAAACCATGGCACCCAAGGCTCTGTCCAGCCTGGCCTTGAACACCGCCAGGGATGGAGCATTGATATCACTGCAACTTACAGCTTGGTGAGCGAGTGCAGGGTCACAAAGGCTTCAGGGTGAATAAACTGGATGTGATTCCAGCTCAGGTCTCTGCAAGGCAAGGACATGACAGTAAGAGGCGTGTAGAGCAAGGCAGCGAAGCAAATGTGGGATCAGCAGCAAGCTCTGTCTCATTGGAGCTCCTTGGAGACAAATATGTTTGGGTCTATATATGGGTGATTTCTAACAAAGGGCACAAGAGTTTGCCTTGCAGGATCTCCTCCACTGAGACCAATGGGAAAGGTTCCTTTGGGTTAATTTCTGTAAATTTGGGGGGTTATGCTAACACACCAAACCTCAGAGCAGCAGCCAAGTTCTGCTGTAGTGCCAGAGCATCCCTGATGTGGTCACAGTGCTGGGTTCCCAGACATGGACAGATCTGGTCAGGGACTGTGTGAAGGTGAACCAAGGTCATGTGGGAGTGTTTCCTGTCATATACAGTTGGCTTGAACACACTGAGGCTCCTCAATGAGCTCTGCTTCCACCTGAGCTGGAGGGCTCAACGCCCTCTGTCATCAGCAGAGAAGAACCAGTGGATCAAGAAGCATCTTTTTCTCCTAAGTCTGACTACAGGAGAAGTCTCCTGCATGTTTCTTCATCTTTCCAGCTCCAAAGGGAGCTGGAGATACCTGCCCAGGTGTGTGTGCGTGTGTGCGTCCCACTGCAAAAGGCTGAAGTTGGGTGAGATGGATCTTTCCATAGGGATGCAGAAAACACCCAAAGGCAAATGCTGGAGCTTGCATGCTCAGCTGTACGTTGGTACGAGTGTGTGTGCCAGCAGCATGCCCCTATATGCATGCTTATCTGTAGTGTTCCATGTGGTAAGTGAGTGCTCCTGTGCAGTTAGTAACACAATGTGCATCTCAAGGAATGCTGACCTGTTAAATGCTGCACCAGGGGAAGAAACTTCCATGCAATTCAGTTCCTGTCCTAACAGAGCAGTAAATAGGAACCAACAGCACTTTGAGGGCTCTTCTCACATGTACAGGGAGAATCATTCCCCATGGAGCCTTGCTAGCTTCTCAAAGGTGCCAAGCACTTCAATGGGCTGTGTACTTCAGGGTTCCTGTGTGTGTATGTTATGCGCACACTTGTGTGCACTTCATACATCTAACACACGCTGTTGAGTTGTGGGGTCACAGTCCCAAATCAAAGGGGATGTTCTGCATGGGGGTCCCAGGAATGCACGGCCTAGGACTAGCATGTGTAGGGAAAAGGTGCTCATGCACAAATCCCTGCCATGAGTCCACCATGCCTTTGTGGGTATCTGGAAGTTAGTTGTCCGTAACGCGTGCTGGGTATCATACCAGTTGCAGTGGGTGGTTAGAGCACATGATGGGAAGCATCCCCTTGTGTGAGCAGTGGAGCTGGAAGGTAATGTGTTCATTTAGAGAGGGGTGTCTGCATGCAGAAGGGAAGCCAGAGGGAAGGTTTGTGCCCTGTTCTTTTGTAAGGGGAAGTGGAAGAGGGACTGGACAGCAAAGCTGGTGCTCATGGATCCCCTTCCTCCAGCAAAAAGTCCAGCTGTTGCCCTGCTGTACTTACATGGAGCGCAGGGCTATCAGCTGCACAAAGGTGTCTGCTCTGATTTCATGGATCCTGTTGTTCTGGAGACCACTGAAAAACCAGAAGCTGGTCTGAGAAAGCAGCATTCACACTTTGCAGGGATCGTTGTCACAGTGGAAGCTGTCATTTGAGCTTGGGAGATCTACTCTTGTTTCAAGGATGATCAACAAAATAGCTTAAAGTGGGCAGCTCCAGTGCTCAGACAGCCTCTACTTTCGATGCCATCACAGCACAGTAAAGTACCGTTGACGGGTAGTGGTTAAATGTGCCCCATTATCTACAAAGCCATGCTGCTTTCCTACTCTGCTCCACCCTAAGGTTGTTTTAGAAGCGAAATTCAGTGCTGTCACATTCTAGTTCTGTTTGCTGTGGCTGGGACCTCTGAAAAGAACTGAGCTAACAAAGCTTCTGTGCACAGGGGATGTGTTTGTATCCTGTATTTGCCCAGAGGCAAAGCGTGAAGCTCTGCTCCGCTTGCAGCCCACACAGTGAGTTCCAATGCTCAGCTTTCCGAGTGCTTGGTGAAGGCTGAGTTTTGAGTGTGGGAGCTGCCTCTCTCCCCTAAAGAGCCCTTCTCCCCAGTGTGGTGCATGAGGGCATCTCGTTACTCACAGCTCCTCCAGCCGCTGACACCGGTGGAAACTGGGCAGCTCTTCGATGTGGTTATGGGAGAGCTCCCTGCAGGGGAAGGAGCGGAACAGCAGTGTTAAGAGATCAAAAGTGAGCGCCCCTGATCCCTCCCTTGGAAAGCCAATACTGCTGGAGAGGGGGTGACCCGACTTCCATTTTGCACAGATGTGGACAACAGTAACCCCTGGGGAGGGGAATCTCCACTCTGCACACTATGATGCTTGGTCTGAGTATCTTTGTGCAAGGCAAGGACTGACGCAAGCCTCATGCCTCCGTGGTAGCTCTTACAAGCCCCCATGCAAGATCTCTGCAGAAGACCTGCAGAGTGGGGTGAGAGCAGGAGGCCAGAGATGTGGCATTAGCGCTATTATCTGTGTTCAGATGTGTCACTGTCAATGTGGGGGGAGAGCAGTGAGAGCCACCTCTGCGGGGACAGAAAGCCAATGCATTTCAAAGGCAAAAGAGATGCAAACATGCACAACCATTGGTCCGCACACTCTTCCGATTCTGAAAGCAATGCAGTTAATGTCAGCAAAACTCAGTGGGAAAGAAGAATGAGGAAAAAAGTGGGGTGTCCGAGTAAACCTCTCCCGCAAGGAGGGGACAGCCATGAGGAACAGGCTCTGCTGCAAAGCTTTACAGTCAGGTAACTTGCAAACATTAACAGAGCGCCTGGGACCCTACAGCCTGGCCCACTCCAAAGGCTACACTTTGGTGGAAATGATCATTGAGTTGGTCCCAATGTCTAAAGATGAGAGATCTTCCCTGCAGGGACAGCTAGAGCCAAAACACTGTGATCTGCTAAGTTACAAATGGTGTTCTTTTATTTTTATGTTTTCCTCTTGTTCCCAATTTCTGTGATCAAGAATTCGTTCCCGTTGCTTTCCTGAAACAAACTTGTTTTCATTTGCAGCTTGCTTGTATAAAAACTGATGAGAGGCAAGCCTCCTGCTTGCCCTAAGGCTGCAAACTTGTATAAATCCGGCTCATGACTCATTTCCTGAGGATTTCTTTGACTGCAGACAAAGTTGGGATCTCGGGAACGAGGGCTATGACTCCTGAAAAGGCGCAGGAGTCTTTCTGAGATGGGGATTTCATCATGTACCAAGTTAAGGAGAAAAGCACATCCCTCCACTCAGCATCGTTCATTGTTTTGCCAAGCAGGTAGAGCCAAAGCAGCTTAAACCCTGATCTGCCACTGCTGCACCCTGTGAGTCCAGAGCATCATGCTGGGGTGAAGCAAGCAAGCTTCATGTGAAGCTCAAGGTAGTGCCTAAGAAAGTGGTGTTTTCTGCACGGAAAAGGTAACAGGAATAAGAACCCCAGGGTAGGCTTCCAAAGCTGGTCCCCTCCTTGAGCTAGGCAAGAAGAAAGCTGGGTTTTCTGTTACTTACAGGATTCGGAGGCTGGGCAGCTGCTGACACATCCCTCTGGGGAGTAGATGGATGCCTGCCCGGGTCAAGGTCCTACAGCAGAGGAGGAGAGAGAAGAAATGATGTTACTGAGAGCCAGCACACAGAGTCTGTAACCCACAAGCCCAGCTGCTGGTCCCAGATGGTGACAGGAGAGACAATATCAATGGGATAACAAAATACCTAGATGGCAACAAAACCCGACTTGGAAACGGGCACTGCTGCTGGACCTCGTAAAGGTCAATGTGGCTATAAGGAATTCTGGGATGCTGCCACATATGGAATTCACTGCTGTCCTTCACCGCCTTGAGGTCAGGTGGCGGTGCCCTGTGTGGCACGTTCTGCCATCCCAGTTCCTCATTGTCCAGGCTGGTGATCCACCTGGATCTGCCTCAGAAACCTGTGCATGGGGGATGGATAATGTGCCCCTGTGTCCCCACGGTGAAGCACAGCCTGATCATGCTCCTGGGCTGAGGTGCTCAGCTGTGCTCCCACAGTGTGTGGATGAGTGCCCTAGAGAGAACCATGGGTGGCCAGAGACCCCATTTCCTCAAGCTCCTGCTCTCCTGGGTCTGATGGTGTGAGGATGAGACCAGAACAGTTGCAGAAGCCCCCAGCCTCGGTGGCAGATGGTTTCTGCACTGCCAGTGCTGCTCCCAGGATGGGCAGAGATGCTGGGTCTCGTCAGACCATGCTGAAGCACTGCACCCAAAGGCCCCTTCCTTCACAGATGCAGAAGGGAAGGAAGAGGAAACAATAACTCAAACAAGGACTGGAGCACACTCAACAGTAGCGAGAGAGCAACTCACGGAAAGGAAAGCTGCTTTCAGGAGCCACAGGGGTGAAACGAAGCAGAGAGGTGAGTAACCAGGCAGAGGCAGAGCTGAAGACAACCAACTGCACAGCACTGTGAAAGTTGTCCTCGCTGAAACAGCCTGGACCGCCTTGATGGAGGAAGAGCACAAATAGCAGGGTAAAAGGGAGAGAGTTGCCACTCACAAAACTTCTAGGCTGGTGGTGCCTTTAAGGTCTGGGAATTCCCTGATGTCCGTCGCACCATTGAGTGACCTGCAGAGAAATGAGGGTGAAGTGAGGTGGACAGGACCCGAAGCAAGTATAGCTGCCCAAGGTCCCAGATCCATCAGCCATGGTGGCAAATCTGCTTCCTCACACCCAAATGTGGTGATCCGAGGCCCAGACACAAAGGTCCCCCTCTCCTCAGTGTTTCATTGCTGGCTGGGTGGTGGAGCAGACGTCTCACACAGCGCGCATGCAGCGAGCTGCAGCTGGGCATTTCTGTTCAAGGGGCTTGGCAAGCTCAGACCCTCCCCCAGAGCACTGACATTCTTGGCATGATCTCTACTCAAATTAAATAGAACCCCCAACCAATTACCATGGGGAACGCAAGCAGAGCATCCCATGCAAGCGCCCTGAGCCTATGCATTTTGACCTAAAGAATGCATGGGTATTTGAAGGATGTATTTGCCTGAGTGTGTTCCCGCAGTGAGAGGCTGTATGAGGCTTATTAATAGAGATTCTGAGGTTTCTCCTGCCTCAGTATTCAGTGCTGTGCCACAGGAGGTTAGCTGAAAAACCACCCAGTGCAGGCCAGCCAACATGGAGTGGTGGTGGTCCTGGAGCAGGCCTAGGGCCAAACATACGAAGGAAAGCACTGGCACCACTAGCTGCCCACTAAGATTATTTGTGCCATGGTGTCAGCACTAAAGGACACATGTTCCTCTGCTTCTCCATCTTATGGAGGAAGGCAGATGCCTTTAGTGCCCTTGCATTTGGGCAACTACACAACAGTGTAGCTTTTGCTTGAGCAGCATGCAACAGAAGTTGTGGCACTTGTGAGTGGGGTCTTTGCTGGTGATGATGCAGCCATGGAGACCCTAAATGATGCCAGTGCCTGTCAGCTCTGCTGGCAGGAGGAATGAAATGGTCTCTCCAAAATGCCCTTCTCAAAATGACTCTTCTTCAGCAGAAAACATCTGCAGTGTCCACTCCTTGGCTCATTGCCTTGGGGCTGGCCAGAAGAGTGGCACCATGGCACAAGGGCTCTAGAAAAGAGGAAGGGAGAAGACCTCGAAGGTGTTCAGCTCACAGGGCTTGGGGCTTGGATGTGTCACCTCCCTGAGGACGTGCTTGATGAACTTACAGAGTGTGGAGCTTTGGCAAGTACTGGAAAGCAGACTGTCCAACAAACTGGATGGGATTGTCATAAAAATGGCTGCAAAGAAAATGAGGAACTGGTCATATTCTGCTGTGCATGAAGAGAAGATGCTATTACAGGTCAAGAGCCTTGGAGCACCCAGCATAGCAGCAGCTATTGATTATCCTTGTTTACCAGATAGCCTCAAGGCTCTTCCACTAGCCTGTTTTGGCTGAACATTGGTAAAACTGAGGTCTCCTGCTAGTCTGAAAGGGCTCTTTGGTGTCCTGCCGAACCCAAAGATGCAAAGCCTTCCTTCAGCCCTGCTCTAGTGCTGTAACCCTATGATCACCACAATGATCTGGTGTCCTGGCTCCTTGACACATACAGATACTGCTGGAACTGGTGAGCAGCTTTTCTAAACACAAGGAATAAACACAGGCAGATGTCAACCAGGGCTTAGAAAATCCTGTTACACACAGCAAGTTTCCATGCAGACCACCCATACATTGTTCCTTCATTGCTATCAGCCTGTACTACAGCAAAGTTTGGCTGCGGAGAAAGGAGAACCCATGGCAAAAACCCTGGGGCATAGCTGAGGAGGAGCTAATTTCAGCCTGCATTGGCCCATATATAACGAATTGCGGTCATGCTGATGACTGTTAGGAATCCCAACCAAACTTCATCAGGAAATGTCCCTTTCTGGGGGACATAAGGATTTAGGAAACATTGTTTAATTATCTTACATTGTTTGGAGGAGAGGATTCCCAACAAATGCGTTCTCTGGAATAGCTTTGATGTTGTTGTTATGAAAACCGCTGTTGGGAGAAACAAATATCTCAATATTAATGAATGAGAAAGCCTTGGAGACACCTTGTTTCTTCACTAAAGGCAGAGAGTCTTCAAAACACATGGAAAATAGGATGTGTGGGCTCTGCTCCAGACGTAGCATCATCCCAGCAAGTGAACAAGGTCTGCCTTATGGCAGGACAAAGCCCTCATTCTGCTGTATTTACTCTGTGTACAGCTTGGTGCTCTGTATGTAACTCACTAAACCCACCAAGAACACAGAGGCTTAAGGTTTAATGGTCAGGACACAGGAGCAAACGAAATACACTTACTTTGCACCCTCTAGGAACTACAGTTTTGATGGATGCTCTCCATTGTAGCTCCAAAGCTGTTCACCAGAATGCAGCCTACCATTGTCTACTTTGACCAACAGTATTGGCCAAAAGGTGTTTGTAGATCTGGCTGTGACATTTGTGGTCAAGCTTGGGGAAAATGCTATCAGCAAACTTTTGCAGCAGAACAGAGCTCCATGGGCACAGCCTCATCCCCTGTACCTCAAGCCCAGCCAGGGAATCCTGTGCCCAAGACCAAGGCCAGGCTCTTGGTGATGCCCAGGTTGTTTAATCCCACATGGCTGTTTGAAATTTGCCTCTTATTTAGTGACAGGAGATTCAAAAGCCACCTCAATGTGGATTAAGGATCTTATTCTCATTTTGAAAGTCCCAGTAATGCTGATTCCTGGTCTGATCAGAGAAACCCCTGGGAATTCCTCCAGGCATAAAAAGAAGATCAGATGGACTTTGAGACCTTCAGATGTGACGGGAGGAGGAAAAGCTGCAGCAGGAGCCTGCTCCAAACCTCATGGGGGGATCTACTATTTGCCTCCGCCAGCCCGTTGCAGAGGTTGGTGGTGGTGATGAGAGCTGATGGAAATTGAGGGGATAAACTGCTTCTAAGTGCATGTCAGAGGGGGCTGGAAAAGACAAAAGGAAGGCTTGGCTCCAGTGTTCTCCTCTAGTCAGAGCACGCGGGGTGCTTTTGAAAAGCAATAAATAGAAAATCTCACAGCTCCTGCAGTCGTCCCAGTGTCCTGATAGCCCCGGGGAATTCCAGCAGCTCATTGTAGTTTAGGTCCCTGAAAGACAGAGAAAGGAAAAACATTCATTAATGTTGCTGTAGGAACTCAACCGAGTGTATCTGTGCTTTGAAGGAATGGAAACTTGGTTGTTAAGCATGGGAGCCAGGTTTTTCCTACTGTGCTCATCCAGCCGGGGCCTGGAAACAAAATCTCACACATTTCTGCAGCAGGAATATTCCCTGCTAGGAGCACGGGGAGGTGAGAGCCTGCCCAAGCCATGGTTGAACTCCTTCCCTCCAAGTCCCTCCTTGCCCATTGCTGTACTGTGCTGCTGCTTCACATCTTCAGAGTGCCCCATCCCCGCTCCCAGGAGCTCACCCCCAGGGGCTTTGCCTTGAGTCATTTTTCCTGCTTTTCCAGGTCAAAATGGGGCTTTATGAAGGACGAGAAAGACAAGTGAGGATTCAGCTCTGTGAGCCCCATGAAAGGGCTTCTCTGGGCACCTTTGCCTTGCAGTACAGAGGGGACATGGGACTATTCCCTTGGTGTTTGTCCTGGGGACGCCAGATCTCCCCGTCACTGGGACATGCTGTGGCTGGAACCAATGGGAAAAGCAGGCTATGGGAAGGCCTAGGTCTTCTTTAGATGATTGGGGTGAACCCTGCACTGGAAACAGTAAGCTAAAGGTGGAAGTAATGTGCAAGAGGTATTGACACTGCTGAGCATTAGGTTTAATTTGCAGTATAATAAATTGAGCAAAATATAATATGTTGGTCAGAACGACAAGCCTGGCACTTATTTGCTCTGACCTGGCAACCAGAAGAGACATTTGAGTCTGAATAAAACTTCATGAGCTGCATTTGTTCTCCAAGGATGGGCTGGTACCTCTGGAAAAGGGTTTATGTGAGCTATGGGGCACTGCTGGCAGCATGGGAGGAGCAGTCCTCTGAAGGTAGCCATCCTGTTGTTGACTAGAGCGAGCCATGGAGACTGGCTGGGCTTTAGATGCGTGTCAGTCCTTCTCTTGCATGCTCAGTGCTCTCCTTTAGAAGGCAGTTCCAGCTGCAATGGTAACACTGGCCCTGTCCTGGCCATGCCGCAGACCAAGACACTGAAAACCCAAGTGACTGCTTCCTACCTGCAAGAAGCTAGCTGAGTTTTAAGTGGTAGATACTTTGGAACATGAGTGTAATTACTGGCTCCTGGAGATTACTGTATAATTACACTTAATGGACCTCAAAGTAATTACCATGTAACCTGGATTGTGGTTTACGGAACAGAAATAACCATGTATTTACACAGCAATGAGTTGCTGCCCAATTACCTTGTAATTCTCATCCTCTGGGCCCAGCCATGGTAATTACACTATGGCCTCTCTTGCCCACCCTCCTCCCTCACCTTTACATAGTCTTCTCCCTTACCAGGGTTCCTGCTTGGGAATTACTCTACAGCACCATCTTGGCTTTGCCCTGTAGGTATTTACACAGTAAATGAACCAAGTGAGTCTCTCCAAATTGGCCTTCCCTTGCGCCTTCCATGACTCCAGGCTTATATGACTTATATCCTAGGGAATACTTATCAGGTAATTACAAAGTAGGTGACCAAACCAGAAGAAAAACATGGAATGAGGTTGTCTGGGGTGGATTTTATCTTGCGTAGCCCTGACAAGGTCCATATCAGATCTTGTTACCAGATTCCCTTTGCAGCCCAGGGGATGTGGCAGGTCCTGCTGTGGAACCCCCACCCCAAGGGCTATTTAAGCTCCTCCAGTTACAGAGGGACTCTGGCTGCCTGCACTAAGTGTATTTGAGTGAATGAATCCTGCTCCTGTAGGATGTCAGGGTCTGGAAAGGGTTCACATAGCCTAACAATTGCCAATGCTGGCAATCAGCAGGGCTGGTGACAAGACCACAAGCTCTCCACCATGTCCAACCTGCAATGCAGTGACAGAATGCTGGGATGTGAAGCTGTTGTGCGTGTCCCCAAGGCCCAGGAGTGAAACAGAAGCAATACGTTCCCTTCTCATGGCAACTCATATCTATTAGATAGGAGAGCTCTGCATCTTCTGAAGAGCTTGCTCTGACACATTCAGTTCTCATCTGGGTCCAAGCAGATCAGTGATTTTTCCCAGTCTTCTCTGCTAGAGCCCAGAATGATCTGTTAAAGAATAAACAGCCCAACACATGACTGCTCATGCACCTCGCTCTTTGCAAGGCGGATGTAGCTCGTTATCAGCCGCTTGGATGCTCTTAGCCATTCCTGTGGTACCTGTCAGGCGTCCACCACTGTCACAGCTGAGTGTCTCACATTACATGGGCTCCGTTATGTGGGGGAAGAAGGGGCAGGACTTTTACAGTGCACATCCCGTCACTGAAGCTCAGGGAGGCTCAGGGGTGCGTTTCCAAAGCAGATGAGTGATTAGAAGTGCAGAGAGGGCACTGCTGAGCATTTTGAAAGCATCGGTCAAACCCGCTTCACCTTCAGATCACTGAATGAAATCCGAAGGCGTTAGCAGCCTCAGCTGACTGACAGCCCCAAATCTCTATCTGTGCATAAGGTGTTTAATACCTTTAGAAGTCTCACCCTGCAGTGACTTCCCAGGGTCACAGCAAGGTTTCTCAGCACTGCAGGATGCTACAGGGGTCACTCAGGGCTGGGTGTCTGTGCCCCTTCCCTCCCTTGCATCCCAAACCGAGGGCCTGGGATAAGCCTCTGTGATGCCAAGGGACAGACCCTGGGGATGCTCAGCCCACTGCCATTGTGGTACCAATGCTGGCGAAGCTTTGTGCTGGGTTGAGTTTCTCCCCAGTGATACCTGACATGTCTGTGAGCAGCCGACAGATGGAAAGCATTGCCCAAGAGAGAAGGCTTGGCTCCCCTGTGATTCATCGACAGAAAAAGGGACCTGAGGTCTGGAAGCACTGTTATTGACAGGGAATGATTCTGTGTGCTGTAATATTTGCTCCTGTCTCTCCCTAAACCTGCCTTTCCTTTCCAGCCTGTGTCTCTTCCAGGCAGGCTGGTCTTTCATCAGCAGATGAACATTTTGTTTGTGCCTCCATGTGTGTGCAAGTATGTACAGGACCAGTGTTTCCTGAGCGCAGGCACACCTTTCCCGGCCCTGGCAGCATCTCTCTGCCTCCCTCCCCCCTGTGCTTGACATATACAAAGAGCACTGTGTTCAGCAGCTCCCTCTGGGTAAAAAAGCCATCCTGGAATGCTGGCATATACTGGCCTTGTTGGAAAGTGGAAATGCAACCAGGTGTAGTCATGCTGCCCCAGCCTGGCTGCCAGCGACCCCGGTCTGTTCAGGGGAGACAATGTGCCTGTGCTCGCTCCTGCCCGTGCTTCCTGGGTTTCGGTAAGGTGAGCCTCTCTCCCAGGGAACAAACCCAGCTGTGATCATTGCAGCTCCCTTGAGTGATGCTTGTAGCCAACTACTCTTGATCCACAGCCCTGACTTGCCTCCAGTGCTGCCCTGTGCCAAGCCCTGCAGATACCAGTGTGTATGTGTGTGATCTGGTTGGAGGAGGCTGGGAGAAGCCACTGCCTGAGATGGTTCCTGAGATGGTGTCATCTCTTTCCTGCAGTGGGGCAGCTGCTTCTGAAGCTCAGACCCAGACCAGGACGCAGCGGTGGCTTTCCTCACCCTTCTCCTTCATTCCTAGAACTTGGGATCTGGTTCTAGCAATGACCCAGAAACAGCCTCTAACCTCCACCATGGGGCTATGGATGTTACGGGGCTGTTTCCACAGATCATAGAATCACAGAACCCCAGCCTGGTTTGTGTTGGAAGGGACCTTAAAGCTCCTCCAGCTCCAACCCCTGCCACGGGCAGGGACACCTTCCA